>JAHDVE020005575.1:0-80099 GCA_022606495.2 Halesus radiatus
GGTTATACAAAATAGGGGAATGAGGATGATTCTGAAATGTAATATCTTTACTAGAGTTAAAACTATGTTACAAAACTTAAATATGATGACAACTAAACAACATATAATATATAATACATTAACAATGATGTACAAGCTTAAAAATAACATGCTCCCTAAATATCTGCAAACTAATATTATGTATCATGAAAATATTCACAATTATCCTACGAGGAGTTGCCGAGACTTCAGGCTTCCCAAAAAAAAACTTACGTGTACACAGAACAGCGTGTTTTATAAAGGGCAAAAACTTTATAATAACCTACCAAATTCCATAAAAGAAGCCTCAAGTCTTGGCACTTTCCGTAAAACATGTGCTATATACATAAAGAAAAATTTATGACTTGTATTTCTATTTGTACTAACTGTATTTCTTTTTTTTTTATTAACTGTATTCTTTCTGTTATAATTTTATGACTCTATTTATTTTATTATGTATCTTATATGTTTTTTATTACTAGATGTATGAAAATTTGCTTACATCTAAATAAAGCTACAAAAACAAACAAACAAACTGTACTGTTCTGCACTGCGCGATTCTGGTAGATTTGAACAGACCTTTAAGCGACAAGGGCGATGGGGAGTACAGGCACCGGGCAGCGGGCAGAAGGACAGAGGACAGCGGGCAATGCATCTAATCCCGTATTGCTCGCGCCGCCCGCAGTTTACAATAAACTTATAGTCTTCGATTCGCCGTGCTACAGATCCACTGGCAGCGCGCGGAAGTGTTTGATGGGGCGCGCGGAGGATTGATAATAAACATGGGGTTATACTGTGGCGGCGAGCAGTGAGGGAAGGGAGGGAACGCTCAGGGAAGAACTGGACGAAGAACTGTTTTTTTTAAAGCTTTTTTCTTTAAAGTATGAGCGATTGAACAATTTTCGTTTAGTGTTATTTACGACACCGATTGTGATGGATAGACAGATAGTTTATTTACACTCTGTAACATTTTGATATCACGTACAAGGGAATTTATAGGTAAAGATGTTCCCTACTTACTACGCTATTTTGGCCCGTGTTATAACAATTAGTCCATTTTGGTTCGTGGTAATATGAAAAAAAGCTATTTTCTTTACGTATGTGTAGTATACCTTACATTAAAAAAATATATTTATGTACTAACACTTATCACGTACACATAATATAAAAACATTGCAGGAGTAAGTAAAAACAAAGTCCACAATTTAAACATTAAAAAATAAAGGTAGAAATAAAAAAAAAAAACAATACAAAAGATTAAAAACAATAATAAATTAACGAATAAAGTGAATTAAATTTACGCGATGGTAAGTTTGTAAATCATCCAATTTTTTTTTTAAATTTTTTGTTTCGTAATTTCTTTATTAATAAAAGAATTAAAAATTACTTTGTAATCACCGCTTTATTAATATATACATGTCAACATGTTTCGAAAGCGATGCTTTCCTCATCAAGAATAGTATTAATAGTATTATTGAATAGTATTTTGTAAATTCCTGATGAGGAAAGCATCGCTTTTAAATCAATCAACAACAAAGCAATTTTTAAATAATTTATTTTGGTTTTCCTCTATTCTAAACATCGAATATTACGAAATTCTTTTAGGAATTAAGAACACATCTTACAAATATTCGGAAAAATATAACGGCACGCCACTAACAGGTACCTACGTACAGTAATAATAAAAAAAATATATAATGTTTTTTTTTTAGTTTTACGGTATATCATGAAAGCATGTAACTATGTGATTAGTAGATAATGTGACGAAGATGCGGTAATGCTGACACCGGTATATATCGTATTTTTAAAGAATGGTTATGCACACAAAGTTGCAGTTTTTCATTTGAGGTATAATCAACCTTTGATTATACCTTGAGGTACGTTAGTTTCACTCTATTTAGCAAACCACTGTAGTTTGGAGGCCTCCACTCCCTCGGCTTGTTTCCACCAGCGCTTAGATATATGCACTGAGGTCAGAATTGATAGACTTGCCCCGTACGATTTCGACGACTGGAGGCAAAAGTCATGTGACACCCATTTTGGCGCCAGTTTCCTTCACTTCCGTCCACGTTTGTAACGCGTGATTTTGACTGCGCTAATCAAATTACAGAACATTTATGAAAAGGGTCAAACTAAATAAATACTTTAACAAAATATTAGATTTTTTTAAACAAGCCGAATCTTTTTACTTAAATTGGCGGTACGCCTAGATCACCCCCATCTTGCTCTCCGATAATAAAACTCATAAAAAAGGTAATTTGAACTGAAATTTAACAAATAACGAAGTGCATTGAGAAAACGAATTGCGAACCGATTAAGAGTGTAAAAATGAAATCCTCATTCGTTCCTTCTCCTCCAGGGGTGGTACAATCGCAGATAGCGCGCACCGCTAGCGGCAAAGGGCCTAGAGACTAGGCACCAGGCCGGGTACTCGAACTGCAAGAGTGTCACGTATGCAAATAAGACAAGACATGTAGGGACGTGCCAAGAGCGGTGACGATACAGATTACCCGCATTAACCGGAATATAAATTACACACCGGTAGAGTCTGGCCGGCACGTACCGGTCTAACTGCCGAGTGCGGAGAGCTCCATTGGCCACGGGACGACGGGACCGCAGCGCGCAGTCCACATCACATGCACGGATGGCATTGTTCTCGGTGATTTCGAAACGGTTTAATGGACACACACCTGCCGTCGCGCAAGTGTCCATTCTTACGGATGTGTATCGGTAGTTACGGAGAATGGCTGGGTTTTTAGTTCACGTTTTGATTTAATAAAAGTATTATCTGTTAAAAACATTTTACATGCGCTCTACAAAAATAAATAAGTGAAGGAATCTGCAATTAGACTAAAATATAATCAATTAATAAATTAATTAAAAAATATTTACGTTATTTTTATATGAATACCCCACAAGAGTTCCAATTGCTCCCAACCGTCTGGAACCAGTGAGACTATGGCATCCCCAATTGGGGAATGTTGTGAGGCTGAAGGTAGGGGAAGGAGAAGGGAAAGAGTAAGGTGAGAAATACCTGGCTATTCAGATCTGGTCACCAAACACGGCTAAAAACCATTTCAAGCAACGTTTCAATTCTGAATGGCGGTCTTTCACCAAGGCGATACTGAGAGTATCTTCCACTCTGGAAGGTGCGCAAATATACGATATATTATTTTTAATTAATTAATTGTGAAACAACACAAATTAATTAAATAAAATTTACTTGCGCACGCCGGGATTTGAAGCCGCGACCTTCGGATTCGTAGTCGAGAGCCTTACCCCTCGACCATGGAGTCCGTCTATGTATACTTAGTATTCACCACTTTATAAATATACATTGATAAAATTAAAGTATTATATATTAAGTATTCATGTAATCCTGACGATGAAAGCATCGCTTTCGAAACATGTGGATATCAATGAATATTTATGAAGTAGTGAATAATAAGTATACTTTTAATTTCATTTATTAATAATGACGCCACAAAGTTAATACCAATCGTTTGAAGAAATTGTATCATCAATTTTTCACTTTATTTCACTAACACGTAATATTGTATTCTCCCTATAAATCAAAAGTCAAAGATTCAAATAACGCACGCCACCGTGACCCTCTCAAAGCGATTAGAAACTATGGAATCATTAGGGAAAGATCAGGCTTGTAAAACTAAAGTACCTAAAATCCTGGTGGAAAAAAATCCCATAAAAGCATGCTTTCGAAAGCTTTGTATCTTTTACACCCTAATTAATTAGTTTATTTTGCATACAAAAATGTATGCGCTATAAACAAGTGTTGTTCACTTGTTCATATTTTGCTGGACCGGGTCTACCGTGCTACTATGCTACCCAGCCAACACATTTTGAATATAAATAAGGATTAATTGATAAACTAAAGTTCTTAAAAACTTAAGACAAGATTTTTGTGCATAGCGCAAAGGGTAACAATTATTTTTATAAACAATAATTATTAGCCTGAAACACTCATCCAAATTGAAAAAAACCTTTCCGAGCAAAGATAAATGTCGCCGACAGGACATAAGCCGACGTAGCTCAACGGTAGAGCATCTGACCGGACATGAGAAGGGTGCAGGTTCGTGTCCTGTCGGCGACATTTATCTTTGCTCGAAAAGGTTTTTTTCAATTTGGATGAGTGTTTCAGGCTAATAACTATTGTTTATAAAAATAATAAATAAGGATCTTTACAAAATCTAAGTATGTTTAAGTTTACGTATAGATTTAAGGAATTCAATATTTTTGTGAAACACTACGAAGCAGTTTTAAAACACGTTGATGGTTATTAAATTTATTATTATTATTTTTATCAACTTTAAACAAATTTACATAACAAAACAAAAATGTCCCGATAAATTACTTTTTAGTAGTTTAAATATTTGACTTGTCTTTCAAAATCTTGTTATTATAAGTTTACAGTTTAGGTAATTATATGTATATCTGTATTAAATAAAATATTTGTAACAATATTAAATCTTTAAAGCATGAATATTGTGTAATAATCTAATACAAACTGTTTCCATTTATATCTATGAAAAATAAAACACAAATAATCTAATACAAACAGTTTATTTCAGCTAGCCAAATCTTCAATATATTTATTAGCTATTTTGTTTTAATACATTTTTTTTAATTTCAGCAATTAACATATTTAAGCAACTAAGAGTAATATAATCTTAGTTTTTTTTCCATATTTCGTTGTATGCCTGAGCAATTTTTTTAAGCGTAATTAATATTACATCATTAAAATTGAGACGATTAATATAAGTGTGCTCCATCCTGCATGTTAAATATACGAGGTTATTAATGTGCTGAAATATTTATTTTACCAGTGAATTGCCCTTACTGAAAGAATTTTGAGACTTTGATAAAAATATGGAAAGTTATACCTTTGTTCGTACAAACTTTTAAGAGCTAATAATTCAACCAATTGAAATTATTGAACGTGATCGATATTTCTTCTAACTTTAAGTCCCCAAGCTGTAATTCCATACCTTATAACAGATTCAGCCAATGATATATTGTTAGTAGTGTACAGGTTGGACCCAAATAACTTCAATTTATTATCTACTAACAATAGCTCTTAGTCGTACACAAACTTTTTATTTTATTTGTAAATCCCCTATATTTATTATTATCCTAATATTTCCATTTTATTATTAGCTGATTAGAAATGACGTAATATTTAATAGCCGAATTCCCCCTTTTAGAAGCAGATTACATGTAATTGGGTAGATTGCTTTTTGGGGTTTTTTAGGGAAATTTCCGTCTGGCTTGGTATATATATATATATTTTTTTTTTTTTTTAAGGTAACTCCACACAGGAGACCCTGATGGAAATAATTTCCCTCAAGGCCTTTATCATCTTTGGGGATGCTGTGTGGAGGGTATTTTAGAGGATAGGAAGGAGTGAACTTGGGTCTTGAAAATACCCATGTTGTAAGATGGAGGAAACACAGAGGCCGGCAGATCATTCCACAGCCGAGCTGTTGAACACAGGAACGAGTCGTAAAAGCGACCCATTCTCATGTGACAAATGCCGACTGTGTGCAAATGTTGGGCACACGTTTGGCGTGTTTCCCGACTACGCACCGGTGCCGAAAGGATCAATGACGCTAGTTCCTCAGAGCATCTTCCATTAAAATACCGGTAAAACAAGGACAGCATTCCCACCTAACGTCTGTGCTGCAAAGATTGCAATCCGTTTGTTAAGATCGGCGAATCTATCAAACGGACCGCCCGTTTCTGCACAGAGTCAAGGGTTTTTTTTCAAATATTTTGGGACTCCCGACCAGAGGTGGCTGCCAAATTCTACAGTGGGGTGCACTTCCGATTTGTGCAGCTGTGTACTATTTTCATTTTTATATTCCAAATCATAGAATTTAAAAATATTTCTATATGTTATTTTTTTACCCTTAAATTGTACCACTACTTAAGAGGATTATAGATTATTAAAAATACTGTAAGCATTCATCGACAAACCCGGCCCGCGCAGTTGTGCATTGTAATGGTAAGACTAATCTACAATTATCTTAAGCGATGCATGACCAAGAGTGGATCGAAAAAACTCACTAAAAGCTTAGCTAGAGGTTACTACAAACACATAGTGTGTGGGCAGTCGGGCAGGTCAATGATTTACACCTGCCTTTGTGTTCAGTGTCGTGATTTGTCGATATCGATACCGATAGCGTTGTAGGCCGATCGAACGTAATATATGGACGATTTGAGGCCGTTATCGACGCCAAATCTGATGTGGACTGCTTCATGGTAATATCATAAGCAAATAATATGAAAGCACAAACGAATAACCTTGGGGTATGGTTTTAAACTGACATTAGAAGCGGTAGTTGTTGTTTGTTATATTGCATTATCTTCGCATATGTATTTAAATATTACGTAATTTGTCTGGGGCAAGCCTATTTTTAGAACACAGCTACATGTTGTTTTTTTTTTTTTAATTTAAGGTTTGGCGAATGATTATGAAATAAGATATAGGTAGAAGGTATTGAAACCATTTTTTTTCATGTGATTCCAAACGAGAATTGCGAAACGCAGATATAAGTGACTACAGTGGCGTGCAGTCTATAAAGGCTAAAAAGCTTTGAAGTCACATATACTGTCCTGATGAAACTACGGTAGGGGCGAAACCCGGTCGGCAAAAGTGTATTACAAATGAAAGTGATGTAAACAAAGTTATTGCTTTATTTTTTAAATTAAAAACATACCATTAAAAAAGGACAAAAAAGTACAACGCATTTCTGATATTTTCCGTAAAATTGTGAATATTTATTTAGATCGCAGTCGTTCTACGTTGATTTTTTATCTATTTGACAAAGGTAGCTGCAACCTGACTTATGACAGTACATTTAATTTCCTCAATCTAATTTTTTGGGAGATACATTATACATTACGCAAAGCCACGCCTCCTCATACCGCTTTCAACAAAGGCTGTTTAACATTGAACTTTTATGTTATCCCTCCGCTAAAGTTTTTTTCCCTTTCCATGGATTATTAGTTCTTTTAGTTTACAGCACTACCGCCAGTTTAAAGACTAACATAAAAAATAATAAAAAAATTGCTGTGTAAGTAAATTTTTTTTCCATCTGAGAAAGAAAATTATTTACACCTCTACCTAGTATGCCGTAGGGTTTTAACATCCGTTAAAAAACTACACGCAGCCAATCTTTGGTCATAAAGCAATACACCTCACTGAGTGGCTATAGCTATCTGTTTGCTTAGTAGATCTGAATAGTTAAATAATACAACCTTCCTCCACCTTTTACAGGCCTTTTCATTGCACATTACTTTTGTTGAAAGTGGTTGGTTACAGTTAATGAGTGTTGAATTTACAAGCAAAGCGCCCAACCCATCAAACCATCGACCACCTCAATTGAATAATTTAAAAAATACATCTTTGACGCATTTAACCAAAACAGTTTCAACAACAGGCACAACTTACGAATCTGGGATTCCCGATTCGACTACTGTTTCTGGAAGTAATGTACATATTAGTTCAATATCCACATTATCGAGCGCGCAACTAAAACAATAACGCCACTACACCGCCAATAAAATACAAGAACACGGCCCCATACGAATACATTACAAGGGACTCGAAACTTGGCGCAAGTGCCGCCCGAATTATGGTTCTGATGTCTTGGGCTCCCCCGCTCAGCCCTTGCCAGTCGGCGCTCTGGGCCGCCCCTCTACCGCAACTATTCTAATGTTCCAACCCTGTCCGTGTTCGCGTCCGATGTTCGCAAATATATTCAGAAACTTACGAATCCACATTTCACACGCTGAACAAAATACCGTACCATTTTTTGAAGGAAGTCAATTCAATTCTTTATTCCTTTATTCCTTTAAAATTTTTACAAAATTTAGATTTTAAGGCATTTTTTAAAGATATTAGAGGATTTCAACATCCAAAATAATTACTTATAAAAATAAGAGTTTAAAAAAAAGAAGGTAGACATACATAATCTCAGTAAATTGCATACAAGGCATACTGGTATTATACAAGTAGCAACAAAGCTTTATGTTTAAATGCAGCTTCATTGATGCTAAATATGTCGATATCCGAAGTGATTATATTTGACAGCAAGATTGCCCTCCCCACCGGCATGACCATTGGCAAGTTGGTCCTGCAGGCCGGGAGATAAAACAGTCTATGCTGTCGGTGATGGAGATAGCCATCGGGAACATAGAAATGAATGATCTCCATGATAGCCGAATTTTCGAACCATCCGCGAATCAGTCTGAAGAAATGTGTCACAATGTGTACATCCCTTCTGACCCGCAGATGGTTCATTCTGAGCATACATAAGATAAAGTCGGTAGGATAGAGCCACGGGTAGTAGCCATGGGTGAGCATGCTTCACCTCGATGCTCGCGATGGTATCCCTAGAGAACCACTTCGGATATCTACGTCCACCTCTGTTGGGAGGTTTCCTGGGAAAGCAAGCGTCAAATATATTATATACTGGTATACAAGAATAAAAATGGTGCAGCGCCTCATTAACGGTGTCAAAGTTACAAAGCTCTTGCCATTCCAATTGACTCATCATACGGTAAAGTTTGTCAAAATCACTCCTACCAAAGATCCATCCTCGCAAAGTGCCATCATCATGTTGGGGAACTTTGGTAGCCTTCGGAGGACTTTTGCAGGAATACCGGAACTCTTGGAGGTGACTTACTATATGGTAAGACAAAAGTAACGAAATTTCTTATAAAATGGCTCTCAATTTTTTCAATTAAATTTTTACCTATATTGAACAATTATTTAGTATTGTATAATTAATATTTATTTAACAATTTCATTATTCCCCACTTTCCGTGTGTCAAGAGATATGTAGTAGTCAATTTCTATATATAGATATAAATGAATCTATTTTGTTAACATTATAACATATGTGTAGACTTTACACTTTACATTATTTAATATAGACAAAAAAAAAGTAATTTAAAGATACAAAAAAAACGTTGATTTATACAGTAAAATTAAAATTATTAAAAATAAATATACTCATTACAGTCCAATACAAAAACAACACATGAAAAGTTTAAAAAAAAACAATGTGGGAATAAATCATTTTCAATAAATTTACCAATAGACTAAATCAAATCCACGCTATGACATGCGTGAGACTGCTGTCGAGAGATCACTCATTAAAAGGTTTTTTTTTAAATATATTAACTATATACCCATTTACCTATTCCATTACAAGTAACATATACAGGGTGTTAAGAGACGTACCTGACTTCGACCAGTGATTCCTGACCTTATTTGGGTTAAATAATTTAACTGAAATTTTGGTCTCCGGCGACATTTTTTAATTTTTTTTTTTCAAATGAAAATCACATTTCGTTACTGGTCACCCAGCTAAGTATCCACCCAATCCCCCACCTCAACCATAACTATCAAATGCATACTGATTTTTAAAAAAATTTTTACGTGAATAAAAAATATTTTTAAAAAATGGTTTTTTTATTTTTACATCAAATAAGGTTAGGATTCGCTGGTTAAAGAAAGCCAGGTGCGTCTTTCAATAACCTGTAAAATGAAGACGTCTTCATTTACCTAATGGAAATGAAAATTTAGATATGATCTTATTTTTTTAATCATTAAAGCCAAACAAACTTCTTAGATTTCCTCTTACCAATATCATTTCCTCCCCACTTCATGCAGCCTTACAACATTCCCCAAATTAGGGGATGTGATAGTCCACTGGCTCCGAAATATCGTGCTAAACATTAAATGTGGGTTTCATGTGTCAATAATTATCCCGTTAGATATGCATTTAATTTATTAAAGAATTTTCTTAACCCACCATTTGGTATTCTAACATCTGATTTAAACTTACATGATCTGCGTTGCAAATAACCCAATTCGAAACTGAAATAACGGTGTGTGAAAATATGAATAATACACATAATATGTAAATCTCTTAATATTTGGTCCGTTTTGAACATGTTACTGCCAAAACAACGAAAACAGACGCAGAGGCAGGACAAGAAATCGCAAAACACATCCTGAAGCGTTAACTTGCAAGAAATTTATGATAGTTCCGCCAACCGCTACCACATCTAGTTTATTCTTGGAAGACACAAATTTAATTATATCCATAGTGTTGATTATTTTTTAAGAACACTGCATAAACTTCTTTACATATTTTTATCGTCGGCAAAACCGTTAAACATGATCATATTTCGATTGAGAAATCCAAGTTGAAAACGAAATAATAATGCGGACACTTTAAATGATTTTTCACGGGGAGGGACGACAAAGAGAGTGTTACTACGGTTGTAATTCAAAAGTAATTCCCGGGAATACATGCCAAGATCATATTAATCAATTTCTGTGGGCGAATTTTGTCAAGATTCGCAAAAGTTTCAATAATAAAGGATCTTGGAATTATGTATGAAAGTAAACTGACATTTCGTGTACATATCTTCAATGTTAGAGTTTGTTCTCTGAACCGTCAGTGTTTTTTGGGGTGCCCTTGCTCTGAGAATTTTATACTTCTCGTTGGTCCGTAGTAGGTTAGAGAGTGGCTCATGAGGTGGGGTGCTCTCTCATGTTGGAGAGGGTTCAAAAAAGTGTCTGAGATTTATTTACATGAGGCAGTGTGCCCACGATAGAGCCACGGCTCTACCCTAGGAACTTTCTCCTGGGCATGCTCGGACTTCACTCCTTGCAGATCAAAAGAGGGAGGTATGCCGCCACCCGCTTATTCAAGCGAGGCTATATCGAGAACCCAGCTATTTTGGAGCGTGTGAGTCTTTATATTCCCGATTCTTATCTTAGACAGGATCATCATAGATTATTGTAACTTTCTGCCTCTAGTACCACCGTACCAATGGTTCTCCCAGTGGGAAGGAGTAGTTATATTGGTCTAGGACCAAATCTCTGTCGATATCGACATATTTCACATCAATGAGGAGAGATTGAAAAGAGAAATCCTATTAATTCTTGAAAGAATATCTCCTCATTGATTCGAACATCACCACTGCTTAAATTGTTTTGTTCTCCGTTCCTTCAATATTTGTAAATCTCTCGTAATTTTTTTTCAAATATTGAGTACATGTACTTTCTTACATTGCTAAAGAAGACAGTTAAAACACGTTGGAGCGACAGTGATATGGGGCTAGGCCAACCTAGGGCGGCAATGTAATAGTGCAGAGACAGGTTAGGTCCAACTCACCTTGAGGCCAGACGCGATGGCTGACTCAGGGTTCCACCAGGATAGCTCAGTAGGTAAGAGCATCACAGCTCTTGCCTGCAGAGTCGTGATTCGGCACAGCCTCATGCCGGGCTCAGTGGAAAAAGGTACTCAACTACCAAAGAAAAGATGCGAGCTTTCTAGACAGGGTTTATTTTACAGGAAAGTGGTCAAGTAGTACATACCGGGGTTAAATAACGATGGGCAGTACATAACCTATCTGAGGTTCAAATATCTCTCTCTCTCTGGTGAGTCTAAAATGGGACAAATGACTTTAAGCATAGTGTTTTGCAGCACATACAAAGAGGAAATAGTTTACAACTTACATAGATCGAACGGTGGCGGTCAGTACGCGGCTCCATCGCAAAAGGTGACGCCATGGAACGCTGGATCCCACGCATACAGCATCCTGCGACTCACAGGAAGGTAATGTACTGATCACTGACTTTACTAATTAAGTCTATGCAAAGACAATGAGCTTACAAAGTACTAAATGCATGGAAATCAAGATGACGCCAGAAACCACGCAAGGCGGTCACGTGCCCAATGGCACGCGGTACGCACCTCTGAATTGTATGGCCGGTCTTGTGAGAATCATGGCGGCCAACGGTCGCTCCGTGAGCGTACTCGCGGCTGGCGGGCCGAAGTGGCGCCGCTAGTGTCGGAGCGTGAAACTAGCCACAAGCGGCTAGATATATTTTACAAACGACTAGATTCTCCTTGTTTTTAAATTGTTGCTAATTTGTTACATAAGTTTATAATTTCTTCAAACGATTGGTATTCACTTTGTGGCGTCATTATTAATTAATTAATTAAAAAATATACTTTGTTTACACCACTTCATAAATATACATAAACATATACGATTTCGACGCCAACAAAGCAAATTCTTTAATTAATTAATTAATTCGTATTAGTTTGTAATGTAAAATAAATAAAAAATTAAAACCAAAAAAAAAAAAATCGGTTTAATCTGTTAATGTCCTTTAAATTAAATCTCTTTTCCGATAGCCTGAAAACGGAGAACACATAAAAACCTTAAAAAAAACTCTTTAATCTCAAAACAAGTGAGCAAAATAACAATGTATTATAAAAATAATATGTAAGATAATAATAAGTAATACATGTATGTAATATTAAATAATCTCTATATATAAAAAATAGTGTCTGTCTATGTGTCCTCGATTTTCTCGGAAATTATTAAACCGGTTTCGCTGGAAAGAGCAAAGATTGTTCTTATTAGTACCGGAAAGGTTTAGAGAAAAGTTTGAATGAAATCCAATATGTAAAACTGTTGCTATAACGTTTTCAAATTAGTATGAAAAACATTGAACCCACCATGTTGTACTGAGGTTACCCCATAGATATATTTGGTTAGTCACAGATTACATATTCCAAAGAAGAAGGTTTGTTTGGGTAGAATATTTTAAAAATGGAAAACACAAGCAGGTACCTACTAAAAAACTATCTTATTCAGATATGTTTTGAAAAAATAAATGTTTAGTATGAAATAATTTTTTCAAATGAACGTTTCTTTGTTTAGATACAGCATTACTTACGCTATAAAATTAATTATGGCATCCAAAAGATAAACAAGAATTCCCAACTTCATAACATTATTAAAAAAAAAACGAGCAAGGCCTGGTACACATCAGCTAGTATGATATAATAATAAATAAATGGATCACCTATATAATATAGGTAATAGAACAAGAATAATACACGTATTTATGTGGTTAAGTAATATAATATAGGTAATAGAATAAGAATAATACACGTATTTATGTAGTTAAGTAATATAATATAGGTAATAGAATAAGAATAATACACGTATTTATGTAGTTAAGTAATATAATATGCAGGTAGTTAAGTTAAGAAAGTGGAATGATATGGGGTTCTTTTTATATTTAAATGCGAATGAAGTGAGTATCTGCCTTTACAAAGGCATGTGGCGCTCCTTGCTCTCTGCTTACCATTGTGATAAGACAATGCGGCATTAGCAAGTTAGGTTATCTGATAGTTCTGACAAAACTAATTTTCAAGGGGCGATTAAAATTCGCATGCGTATTTCGCCGGTCCAGCCTCCTCAACTCTTCACCCTTGTCTTTGCGTAAATAACTTAAAATGACAATCTTAATTAGGGGGCAAATCGTAGTGTAATTGCGTCTTGGTCCATTGGTCCATCGGCCGAGACGTTTTCCTTAAAGTTAGCCAGTAATTGGGAAGGCCTGTTATTAATTTAAACGCCCAATTAGATCCTTGAACGCTATGCACACCATACTGACTGACCATTACGGGCCTGGATCCTCTATTGTTATGGGTTTACTTCTAAATAATATGTAGGTACTGTAATTAAATTTAACGACGGATTTTGCATAAGTTCGACCCCATCCCTTTTGAAATTATCAGTCTAATTTTGAAGTCCCCTTACATCCGCTATAATTCAAGTTTATCTTCGATTTATTGAAACATAACATGCTTATTGTAATTGGAATGGATCAACAAGTAGATATAACATAAAAATAGAGTTTTATAGTTACATACCCATCTATTATTACTTTTAAATAATACACATATCACATATCTATGAAGCAAAAAAAGTTTGTCTGAAGCAACAAAACTCTCGAACGGTGAGATTTGACTTCATGAAATTTTAAAAGGTTTGCTTCTCTCTAATTATTGGGTGAATTCAACTATTTTCAGTTTTATACGTGATATATATTCAAACGTATGTTAATTAATGATATTTCTATCGGAGATATGTATAAGCTATCATATAAAAATAATTTGATAATCGCTGAAACATGGCTACACCCTTAAATTGAATTACGGGTGTGTAATGTGTACACCGATTTTCCAAAACTCGCATAACAGCAATAACCCACCCTTAGAAATTTTCAAAAAAAAAACTCGTTCACTATTCAACTAACTCCACTCACAAGATTAACTGCCTCTTAAATTCGGAAACACAAACGTATCCGCCGCAATTTGCCAAATTCGTTCAATGAAAGGTAGTGTGGGACGGCTGGGATGGGGGAGAGTTCCTACGTCTATCGCCTTCTCCACTCGTCGAGTAATTTTTTTGTAGTTGGATTCCATCCACTTGAGGCATTAATTAATATTTAATATACGCTACCCGCTTCGCATTCGTCTTATAGGGAGGGGAAAACTTTGGAAACGGAGCCTATTTTCACGTTAAAATTAAATCATCAAACCAAATAAGCCAAAAAAACATTAGAACGATTTCGGACCAGGTTGTTCGGAAATGTTGGATTCTATAATGAGGTTGTTTCCTACAACAAAATTTAGTGTTGAGGACAGAACTTTTTGAATTTTTGGAAAATACCGAATTGTACCGAAGATATAAGCCGTCAAAATTTTCAATAAACAACTGGCGGGGGGGGGGGGGGCATAGATATCATAGGTACAGCAGAATGCGGCATTGTTCATTAAAATTGTGAAGAGTATTGATTTGTGATTCGTAACGTCACGAGCGATCGTTTCACCCAAGTTCAATTTCACTACTCATAACTTCTTCGTTTTTTGAGATAACATAAAACTAATTTACCGTTATAATTAACTGTTTAAATTTAATATACTTTCATAAAAAAAATTTAAAAAATTGGTTGCAACCTCATTCGGAGAAAAGCAGGATAAGAAATGTTTTACAAAAATTGATTGATCAAATTACATTGACGCCATACATTGGTACACCGTATAACCTCCATAAAACTCTTTGAAAAATAATCTGCAAGCCGTAAAAAAAATCTTTTTCCCTTTTTTTATAGCTTGGCATTTAAAAATAGTTTTAATTATAATTTTTACTATTTTGGAACTATAAAATTGTATCGGACGTGACCGCCTCTCCCAGAATGTTTTGACGCAGCTATTTTCGTCTTCATATTTGCTATGTATGGATTGTTGTTATTGTTGTAATTTGTAAGGGAGTCAGATCGTTAATAAATGTTGTTTTGCTGTTCGCAAGCGATTCCGACTTCCGATGCCTTTGTAAATATCGTTTGATTGGCGGGATGTGCCTAGCCACCTTTGTTAATGTATTCTGGGCGGCTTGTGACAAGCGTGTTCTCATCGACCGCTCAGGAAAAGAATGACTTAAATAAAAACGTCAGAGCATTACGGCGGTAGGAAAGAAATGGGCTTGTCAGGCATCAACACAGCGCGGTAGGTTCACGGGTCGTAGACTACCTGAAGTAGCCTGCGAAAACTAGTTTGCGTTAGTTAGCATTTGACCGCCTGCCCGACTAGACGCCTTCTCTATCCACTGCCCGCTTGACTTCGGATCTACTCGCCTTATTTTCTTCTGACTACCGCTTTACCCTGGTCTTCCATCGGACTACTGCCTCGCACTGGATCCAGACCGAGCAAAGTCCCGCAGAATTACAAAAGTCGTCAATAAGGGGCTTATTTTTATTTTATTTTATTTGGAAAACCATCAGTTTACAGCAATAATTACATTTCGCAAATATATTTAAAAAATGAACCAATAATAGGTTTTTACTTAAGTAAGTGGTCGCTAAGTTGTGCTTTTGTAGATCTACAAAAAGCATTCGACAGAGTTGACAGAAAAAAGTTATGTAAGGTGTTGTCTAAGTATGGTGTGAATACAAATCTTATACAGGCAATCGCATCGCTGTACGAGGGAAGCGTTGCATGTGTTAGGGCAAACGGTGATTTTACGGGGTGGTTTGACATCACAAAAGGTGGTAAGCAAGGCTGCGTAATGTCACCGTGGTTATTCAATCTATACATGGATAATTGTATGCAAGAATTGAAAGAGGTGGGCCTGGGCGCAAAAATGAGTAGTCTGCAAGTATGTTGTCTGTTATATGCTGATGATGCGGTGCTGATTGCTAACAGTATGGAAGATCTACAGTCCCTCGTATCTAGGATGAACGAAGTATGTATGAAGAATGAGCTAATGATGAATGTAAATAAGTCCAAAGTCATGGTGTTTGAAAGAGAGAGTACGAAAACAGTATGCAATATAGTTGTGAATGATAAATACTTGGAGCAGGTCAATGAGTTTGTGTATTTGGGAAGTATGTTTACGACAGATGGAAAGACAGATAGGGATATTGAAAGAAGGGTGAATGCAGGACACTCCATTAACGGAGGACTGAACGCGGTTGTCGCAAACAAAAAGTTGTCCAAAGAAGCGAAGCTAGCAGTCCACAATGGAGTGCTGATACCAACCTTAACGTATGGCAGTGAGGCATGGAACTGGCAGAGGAAGGATGAAAGTAGACTAAATGCTGTAGAAATGAGATCTCTGAGACGAATGTGTGGTAAAACCATGTATGATCGAGTGAAAAATGTTGAGATTCGTAAAGAATGCAAGGCTGATGTAAGCGTAGTGAGCAAGATTAAGAAAGGGACGCTTAGATGGTTTAGGCATGTAGAGCGAATGAACGAAGAAAGGAGTGTAAGGAGAATATATGACGCGAATGTGAATGGAAGAAGAAGCCGGGGACGCCCGAGGAAGACATGGCACGTTCAAGTGAATCAAATACTCGAGTCGGGCCATGTCAGAAGTCGGAATAACAGAAGAGAATGTATGAGGCGTTGTATGAATGTGAATGAAGCAAGAAGTGTTTGCCAAGATCGAGTTGTTTGGCGGTCCGTCCTCTCTGCCTACCCCTGCGGGGAAACGGCGTGATGGTTAGTTAGTTAGTTAAGTTGTCGGTAGTACCGTTCCTCTTCGCAGAGGAAATGGTAGGTCGTGCTACCTCCCCTTCCAGCCCTCTCTGCAGATTGGGATCAGCGTTCCCCTACAGTTCGTTTATGTGCCAATACGTCTGGTACAAAAATATTATTATTATGACAACACCAAGGTACTGACTCTGTCTTTGAAATGTGTCTTCACATTCAAATTTTTTCACACATTCGCGTTTGACAGTTGGTTTTAAAGAAACAATACAAAACATCAAGAGTAATTTTTTAATGTTTTATTAATATGTAATTTTAATCTTTGAAATTGTCTTATTTTTTATTCATCTAATGCATAGTTATTTATGTATTTAAAGTTTTAAAAAAATCGCTGAAATCAAACTATAAAAAAAAATTTAACATAAAATTATCTTAATATTTGGTGTAGAATCATCTCCTTTCGAAAGTACAACTAATTTCTGAACACCGTTTGGTAAAATTAAAACATATACACTTGGTCCATTGTGTTTCCATTTAAAATCATTTAAATGATGGCAGAGCCCTCAATTTTGACAACTTAAGCCGGTAGAACTACGATATTTTATGAAGTATTGCGAGACTGCAAGAAGTGAGGAAGGAGAAAGAGAAGGAGATTGGAAAGAAGGAGGTTAGGAAATACCTGGCTGTATCAGGTTATTAATAAGCCGAAATTATATGTCTTTCTTTAAGACATTAAACATAGCGAATGATGATATGTCACCAATTTGCCTTCACGAAATGTATATTCCACTCTTAATGGAAATGATGTTTTCATTAAGTAAATTTAATAAAAAAAAATTCACAAGCTGAGATATTGAAACACATGGAATTCCGTGTTTGGATTGACCTGTGAGCAACAAACAGCTTTTAATAAAAATATATTATATAGATAGGAAGTTAAACAAAACGTAAGCCTATGTTGGTCTTCCTTCTTCTTCGTATGGTGGAGGAGAGCTTATGGAGGTCATAGTGGGATGCTGAGGTACATTCGTCTACGATGTATTCTGCTGTTTGAATATGTCCACATTCACAAAGTTCGGAATCCTTTTGCCCCATTTATGCGTCATATACGCACAGTGGATGTGACTGCACCGGATGCGGTTTAATGAGACCCACGTCTTCCGAGGGAGGGAGAACCCTGGCAATTTAATAGTAGGGTCTACAACAATGTGCATGTTTTTCACGTCAGAGGTCTGTAACTGAGTTCGCCACGACTCTTCAGGGAAGTGTCGTGATAGAAGCGGTCTTTCGTCTTCACTCTAGAAAGTTTCCTGGACATCAGGCGGTTGGCCGGAAGGTTTGCAAAGTCATCTTGAACATTGGCTAAATACGTTTGGTTTTTTGTTTTGTTTTAATGAATACCGCACAAGAGTCCCAACTGCTCCCAACCGTCTGGAGCCAGTAAGACTATGGCAATTGGGGAACTAATTGGGGAAAATTATGAGGCTGAAGGTATTGGGGAGGGGAAGGAGAAGGGGCAGAGGAAGGTAGGGAAAATAACTGGCTATTCAGATCTGGTCACCAAACTTGTGAAGCTAACAAGAGAAAATACCAAAGAAGAAGGAAGGGGGGAGAGGAAGATTGGACAGGATATGTTCTTGATACATCTTATACTCGTGCATCAATTTGTGGTCGTACGCATTAATTCGATTCGATATTTCTGAAGATTATTATTAAGAATGTCGATTATTATTAAATTGTGTGTTATATATAAGGTTGGTCCTGCGTGGGGCCGAATGAAAAAAAAATCGTTTTTTTTTAGTTTATCTTGACAATATGTGGCTTTTTATAATATTGATGAGCTTTAGCGAGTCCGGGCCATTATTCAAAACATTAAACAATAAGATTTGATCAAATATTAAATGTCGTGTTTGAAGCGTGACGTTGTCAATTTTTAAGATTTCGGTATTATTTCCAAAGTGTAAATTAGATTTTTAACTTATATTTTTAAAGAATTTACGTTAAATGCTTTCGATTCCTTCAACATGGGAGTGGTATAAAGGTGAACATATCGGTATGCACTATTCTACGTGAGAGCGGATATACGTGGTATAAAGGAAACACACAGTTTTTTTTTTATGTTGCGGAAAGGTTTTGATATGTGAATTATAAATCCCAGTATTTTATTGGCTTTGTTAATTGTGTTACTTCATTAGTTTATTTAATAATACTCGGTTTGAAATATTTCTACTATGGGAAAAGATTGATATTAAGTGTAAAACTTTACTAAGCACATTTACATTCAGAAGTTTATTTTATTTTGAAATCATTGTTGAAGTCATAGGTACTAAAACTAAAGGTTTTTCTTTTGTAAAACAATCCCAAACTCCACAATGGCGGTTAGGATTGTGAAGCGGATTGTAAAAACCACTTTTTTAATACTGATAAAACAAACATATTAATATATTTAAATACTAGCTGATATGTGCCCGGCCTTACTCGTGATTTTTTTTTAATAATTTGATGAAGTTGTGAATTCTTGCTTGTCGTTTGGGTGTCATAATTGATTTGACAGCGAAATTAATGCCTTGTGATGACTATTGCTATCTCTAAACAATGAAACATTCATTTGGAAATTTTATTTCATTCCAAACCTTATTTTTTCAAAATATATGTAAATAATCAAGTTCTTAAGTGGGTACTCAATAGTGTTTTCCATTAATATATTCTACCTAAACAAACTACTCAAACAATTTTTTTTGTTTTGAATATGTAATCTGTGGCTAACCAGAGTGGTATGTCTATAGGCTAATCTCAATACAACATGGCGGGTTCAATATTTTTCATGCTAATTTTGAAACTTTATAACAACAGTTTGACATATTAATTGGTTTACGTACATATTGGATTTCATTCAAACTACTCCCTAAACCTTGCCGTCACTAATGAGCACAAACTGTGCAATTTTCAGCAAAATCGGTCAAATAATTTTCGAGAAAATCGAGGACAGACGGACGAACATTCATTTTTATATATCTAATCACACTTTTAGGTGAATTAAATCAGTTTAATTGGATGATTTGCCGTTTACCGTTTGGCACATTTTACACTAGATAGACGATATATCATTTCGTGTTTGCATAGAAGAAAGTGGATGCTAGGATCCTCAGTACCAGAAACATTACATCTGCTGATCTTTATTTACAAGACAAGTGTCATAAAAAATTAAAGTGAATTAGCGAGTCCTCCCGAATCCTCGACGGGTCTGTTAAAGGTAACACGTCCGCGGAGCGCAATTATTTTCTTTCCAAAAAGTTTTCGTGTTTCACGTTGTGTTATCTCCGAGAACAGGGGGGGAGGTGGTGGGGGTGCGTCTTGCGAACAAAACACAGAAGTGAAGTATGCTCGCAACTTTGTGTTTTATTGCAGCTCATTCCAAACATAATTATTGTTGAAAACCTGGCAAATTTTTTGCCCTCCCATTCCCTTCCCCCGCCTCAACTTTCGAGGAAAACTTTTCGATGAGTTGACTCGCAAATTTTCATCTGTTTTCTGCAAAAACTACCCGGAAAAGTTTCCATACCTGCGAGATACCAAATTATTTAGTACCTACGAGTATTTGTGTTAGCATTTGCCTATTAATTACTTTATATACGGGTACATTATATATAGTCACAGAAGAGATGAACCGGTAATTGTAAAAATAATACAGACAATCTGTAGACTTTTTCAAAAATATATATTTTTAAACTTAATTTAAATCACATTTAATAGTAAAATGTGTTATGTTGAATCAATTAAGAAAATGTTATCATTTAAATACGGGTAAACACAGTATAAATGTAAAAACCTCACAACTAAATCGGTTTTACCGATAATAAATCATTATTTTTAAAAACCCGTCCAAATTAAAATTGGGTGGGAGTAAATGAAATCATATAAATAAGTCATCACAATGTGGATTAACCGCAGTTTGAAAATAACCTTGAACGCCGAAACAGCTGTCACAATAGTAAAAACTGTAAATACTTGCAGAACTTAATAATTACATCATTAAATTTGATTTACATTAATTTAAAAAATAAAATAAAATAAATAAACGGAGTTCCACGAATAACCATAAAAACTATTAATATTCTGTGGAGACAATAAATAATGAAATTTTTCTCACCTCTGCCATGATTGATCGAACAATATCCATTTTCGAAATTATTTCTTCAGCGCATGAACAATTTCATTAGCCTGTCTGGGGAATAAAAGTCAAGCGGTCTTAAGAAAATTGCCGATAACCGTCTTCTTTCAAATCAGTAGAGATTACATTTCTGTAGCCTATTTGTTCAGCGTATTTTTATTTATTAACTCCACTCGGGAAAATAAGAAAAATAGGAGGGAGGAAACACAGCCGAGCTCTAGAACTCAAGAACGAGACATAAAAATGTCAATTGGGCGCTAGTTTAGCGTGTACTCTAGTTTGTCGGAGAATCTTCCATTGAAATACCGGTAGAATTCCCACCTGACGCCTGTGATCAATGATTGCAATCCGTTTGTTAAAGTAAGGAAATCTATCAAACGGAGCGCCCGCTTCTGCACAGAGTCAAGGAAGTAAAGATTCATATAAAATGTACCTATAGTGTAACTTATTACAAAGTAACAGTGTTCACTGTTCATATATATGAAAAAAGGTTATTTATTTTTTAGGGTTCCATGATAAACATGAAATTCAACACGCGTATGAATGGAAACACTTTTTAAAAATTATGTAAAGTCAATAAAGGTACCAAACAAAAAAATAGTTCGAAACCCCTATTATTCTTATTTTCAAAAAAAATAATACAAATTTTAAAAAAAATATACAAAAAAATTTGATTAGATTACTGGAATAGTTTTTTTTCGTACTTTTAATGACTTTATGTCACTTGCAAAAAGTTTACCAATTCGAATAGATATTGAATTATCCAAACAAAATTTTTGGCGGATTTTAAAATGCTTTTAACACCGTGTAAAGTAGTGGTGGGCGAAGCGGATCGGTTTAGTGAGCCCGATCACTAAATCAGCTCTCTGTAAAGACAATCCACATGAAAACTGGACGAAGAAAGTATCGTATAAGAGCATCTTAAGGGCATTTTTTTTCTCTAAGGGGGACGCGAACCGTCGTTTAATCGAACCGGATCACCGTACCGGCACAAATATGCAAATAGCTGATTTAGTGATCCGGCTCACTAAACCGAGCCGCTTCGCCCACCACTAGTGTAAAGTAAATAAATAATTCATTTGTTTGACTAAATTGATAGATTATCCATATAATTTGGAGGCACGCATTTGGATGCATGTATAAATAAGATTTATTTATTTTTGGACGGTACCTAACCAATTTATAAATATCTTCTTGTGCCTCTCCTGTCGGAGGTTGCATATCACCAGAGCAATCTTCACCCCGCGGGTTGCATCCCAAAACCGCTCAGCGGAACTGTATTGTAAAACGTATAACCTTATACAATATCGCAAAAATTTTTGTACCTAGTTTTTCAAAAACAATTTTATTAGAATTCGTTTTAGGGGTTAACGGAGAATTATATTACATTCATCCAATATCCTCATAACCCCGTAACCCGTGAAGTGGCGCACTCCGGATATTCAGCAGGGTGGGTCGGGTCGGGGGTGGCAGCCCCACCTCCCACCACCGCCCCCCCTAACCCACCGCCCCTCGGAAAGAGGGGACCACTCCTCGGTATTTAGAGTAGTCTTCTTTTCCCCGACATTGCATAGTCTTAAGCAGTATTGTTTGCCCGCGCTCCTCACCCACAGGGGGCTTATTGTCTGATAATATCGTTAGTTTCGGAAAAGGACACAAAACCACAATTCAAATGACCCGAAGTTTTTAAGGTCATTAAGTCCTTTTTTATCAACAGAAACGTATGTATTTTGCAGTTCTAATGTAAGAACTCATAGATACCAACTCACTCACCAAAATAATGTATTTTAAATAAATAACAACATTCTATAAATCTTACGTACTTTGTACAATCGTATTGCAACTCAAGTATGCCATCCAAATAGGTGTAAGGCGAGAAATAAAATAAATCAACATTATTGATAATAAGCCACTCTCTGACGGTCCGGTAGGGAATCGATATAAACCTCATGCGTGATACCGACAGGGCACTGCGCCATACATTTCAATGGCCACTAGCTCACGACTCAGGGGGGGAGCGAGAGCGGCGCGATCCATTTCTGTTATACCACGAAGAGGACAACAATTTAGTAGCTTCTCGATAAACACGCATCCAGTAAATCTGTGCACTGCGCTTCGATCGTTTACGCGCCATTCTTCCTTTGAGTTCAAACATGGAGCGGGATATGAATTTTCGGCTAATAATGGAGGTAGAGAAATATGCACGACTTTATAACTATAAATTACCGGCATATGCAGTAAAGGGGACAACGGAGAAAGCTCGGTGTGCAATAGGAGGATTTCTTATATATTTCTTAATAACGTGCTGGACCAGTTCTTGGAATCTTTTTTTTTTGACATTCGATAGATTTGCCGAATTTGATATATGGTAATCTTCGCACAGTTTCCTGGCAGCAATAAATAACCTACAATTTATGTTACGTTCGATGTAAGGGTGGACCTGAAACCTGCTCCTTTTTGTCTCATTTGAAGGAATAAATAGCATACCAGAGTCTTGTCTTCAATTGATTTAGACTTTGATAGATCCGATAACAGATATCTGCAATACCGATAATTTACTGTAGGTAACAAATCACTGCAGACCTGTCAGAGAGTCGATGGAGGAAATATCGCGTAACATTTCCTATATTTTTGCTGCACCCGGTTTATGTCGATTCCTTACCGGACCGTCAGAGAGCGCCCTCAATCTGTAAACCGGAGCACAGTAAAACATGTGGATACAAACCTTATATTTTTATATTACGCATTGCTTTCATTTTAGTCATTGACTCATTTTCTATTATGAAAATAACTCTCATTTACAATATTACAGATTATTTACTTTTTATTTACAACCAAATTGGGATTTACACATTTAACATGTTATTGAGTAAAGAAGAAATTTTAATATAAATTCAAATAAAAAATTAACAAATAATTAAATTAAAAAAAAAAGATACGCATGTAGATATATTTTTTATAAATTTTTAATATGAATACCGTACAAGAGTCCCAACTACTCCCAACCGTCTCGAGCCAGTGAGACTAAGGCATCCCCAATTGGGGAATGTTGTGAGGCTAAAGGTAGCAGGGAGGGGAAGGAGAAGGGGGAGAGGAAGGCGAGGAAATACCTAACTCTTTAGATTTGGTTACCAAACACGGTTAGTCATTTCAAGCAACGTTTCAATTCTCGAATGGCGGTATTTCACCAGGGTGATACTGAAAGTATCTCCCACTCTGGAAGGTGCAAAAATATAATATCTATTATTTTTAATGAATTATTTATGAAAAAAAAAATTATAAAATAAAATATTCTTGCGCACTTGGATTTGAACCCGCGTCCTTCGGATTCGTAGTCGAGAGCCTTCCCCCTCGACCACGGAGGCCGTCTATATGTACGACATAAACAATATCATGGAAGAAGTATAAATATCAGAAACAAATATCAAGTTAGTATTTAATGGAGATTGATAAATTTTATGATCAACATTAAATACACAAAATTAGTTTTAACAGTACCTTCGTAGCCAGTTAGTCTGGATAAAATAATTATATAATTGTTAGATAATTAATTTTACCGGTTTCATCCGGTTGCAGTTGAAATTCATTTTTTCAAGCCGGAAATAGAAAGTCAGTTACGGAACCCCCTGTGCATTCCCACTATTTCATTTTTTGCATTTGAGTTATGAATTTTTAATGAGATTGCTGGAGAGATTAAGAGTCGGAAAGTCATTTCCCGCAAAACCGACCGTTTTCTTTGGTCTATGGGTAAACTGTGGATACTTGCCTACCCAACAACATTTACCTATCTCGGATTTTCCATTAGCCACTCTGCCACCACACTGTGCCATACCGCTGCTCTATCGCCAGCACTAGCACTTCTTCCTCTTCTATGTGGACCCCGAGCCGTCTATGAAAGTTATTAACTCCATTGCAGATTATCAAATATGGCGTCTCGTGCTCCGTACTCCATGCCCGCACAGCGCCCTACTATCACTATGCCAATTTTTTGTTCAATTTGAATTGCATTCCTACTACTCGTAGGTTCTTTCAAATCGAATTTTAAAATAGTACTTAAAGTAGAGTCTATTAAAAACAATTATTTTTTTAAGACAGCTGTAAAACTACCAGACTCAGCTGACTTGCCAACGATATTACAAAACCCAAAGAGGATGAAACAAAAAAACCATTACAATAATTTTTTAAAATTGTTTGCTATTCTTACTATCCCCTAGATTACCGAATGTTATATATCTAACTGTTCTACGACAGAATGCAGAGGTAGGTATAAGGTAATTTAATTATGATAGATAATTTAAATAGAATATACAAAACTTTATTGCATGGAAAACTGGTTTGTGTCCTTCTCAAAACACCCAATCGGCAAGCTCGGGGGTAGTGTAATTTGCAAAGCCCTTTTTGTCAGCAATTTTAAGTTAAATACAATTATTATTATCGACACGATATGTCATTTTCACTGTCATAAAATAAACCCCTTTTCCATACTTAAAATAATATTTATGTGGTGAATTGAAACACGGGCAAAGCCAGTAGTGCTAGTAACTGCTAGTTTTTAAATTGATTCCTTCAGTTAATATAAAAACATATCAAACATTATATTACCTGTGTAAACTATTTAGGTAAATAGCACTGAGATGTCGAGGAGGGCCATTTAATATACGAGTATATTGCAAAATGAATTTCAGTGTATGAGGTACCTCAGAGTATAAAAATAGTGTTTTTTTCTTTCTTATACTATCTGCTAGCTACAATAAGGTTGGCTATAGAGGCAGTTTTCACCCTGCGGAGTGTTGTGGTAGTCCATAACAAATCATCGGAACTGTATTTGTTGGCACCAGTCACTCAAGTTTCTAAACATAATGTGCGACAACTTTCTTTACCTAGAGTTCCATAAACCTTCCCTGAATTATCAGTTTCGTCATGTTCTATTTGGTGCACCGCCACGAATACAGTTTTCTTCTAATTCGTTTCTAATATAATTTCGTAATCCTTAAGATCTCGGCGAAGAACTTTTACGTTGATCGATTGATCTATTCAGGTTATTTTAACCCTTACCACTCTATTATTTTTTTAATATTTGTTGTCAGCCAACTAATTTAAATAATGTCAAAATATTGATTTATTGATTGGCAAATCAGTTATTAAATAATTTTTTTTGATACAAAAACGGAAAACAGTCAAAATCTTATTCAAACGTTAATTTAAATGTTTTTTATCGAATAATCACAAAAAACAACGTCACGTGTCAAGTTTTGTGCGCGAAAATACACAGCGCGAGCACGTCTTACCTTGTCGGCCGCCAGCCGACAACGGAGTTGTAGCGTACAAATAATTATGTTGGCTGGCACCTGACAAAGGAGTGGTAAGGGTTAATGAAATGTTTATAAAAAAAAATCGATTAAAAAACCTTTGTAACTTTTTCTACTTATTTATTTTCGACCGGACCAGTTTCATCCTATCACGGGCATCGTTAGACTGGCACGATTAAAACTAAATCTATGGTATTTATAGCATCGATGTCAGGAGTGAGTCCCCCTGCTTTCTAATATAGTTTTTATTTATGACTTGAATTTTGTTTTATTGCTGACGGTACTGTTTACTATTATGTTTTTAAAACTACTTTTGGGTTGGTTTATTACCCTCTGGAAGACGGATTGTATTTTATTTATTTGAATCTATGGGTTTTGAAAAAATTATATAAAGTCATTTGTGTCAGATTTTATTTGAACAGATGGTTATTTCTGGTTTTGTTTTTTCCCCTGTGATTTCTGTCTTGTTTACTAAAATAAATTTTATTACAGTTTTTGTCCTATAGTTACATGAACTACGGGTAACCAGGTACATTTTTGTTGGGTCTTTTAAATATTTTATTATATCTTTCAAAAGTAAAAAAAATCGTTTTATTATCGAATTCCACCATGAATTGACAGTTTCAAAATGACAAAAAATATGTTTATAGTTTTAAATTATCTGTTTCCTGTGTTAATGCGTGGTTTAGTGTGCAAGTTTCTACGAATTCCTTATATTGCTATCTCAACAATGGGTAGTAAATATATTTAAAAGTGATTAAAACGACCAAACAAGTTACTTTTTTTAAAAGTAGTGAATCACAATATTTGCATAGTATACACATCATGATGTGATCTAGCTAATAAAACTAAAAAAATAAACCATTTTTACAACTATTTAGCTTCACAAAAGAATCCCCGAAAACCTAGCAGTGCACACAAAGGTAAACTAAGATATATAATATGACTTGTGTCTATAAAAATATTGTATTGGTGCACTCCTTGTATGAAACCAAAAATGTGATTTGGAAAACATGCATATATCTTCACATCAAGGAAAAAAGCAACATTGGTAAATATTTTCCCAGAAAATAATTATTCACAGACCGTGGCCGAGAATTTCTTCATTCCTACCGTCATTGTGCTTAGTACTTGCATGTTTTGTGAATTTTTCCGGAAATTTATTTAGCTTTACATACAGGAAGAAACTCATGCATTCACATGCAAGGTAACAATGCAGACTGGGTATACTTAACCCCGGGAAGAATGCGGAGAGCTTAGCCTTTTTCTAGACGTTTTTATTTCATTTTCTTCGACTTAACCCCCTCGCCTCCGCCCCCTGCCACCCGCTCCACCCCCAGGGACTGCTTTCCATGGGTGGGTTAAAGAATCCGCATAACTTCGGGCGTTTTTGTTTATTAGTTGATTTTCTCTTCCATACAGCTTGTTGTGTATCAAGTGTTCGCATTCCTTTTGTATGAAGAAACCTACACAAATGCCTTTTCGTTTTCTCGGAAACTACATGCGAGTAAAATTCGATTTGTGGTACTGTAAATTTTTAACATTTTTTTTTTATAAATTTACTTTCAATACAAAATCAGTTACTTCTATTTCTTCTAAATATCATATATCAAAACAATCGACCCACATGGCTGAACCTATCCATTACATTACAACTACAGTTACATACAAACCCTAGCTGTTTCACGTTTTAGCTGGTAACAAATAGTAATAAAATTAGACTCAACAAATTATTTACTTAACAAGCAATCGCTTTGTGGTTTGACATTATATCAAATAAAATAAAAAAAACACTTTGTTATAAACCACGCACTTGCGGTATTTTTACGCCAAACCTTACCGGCAAATATATAAACTAATGCAAATGTACAGAACCTATATATTTGCTTTCTTTTACCCAACAAAGGTATACTGTCAACCAGTTTTGGAGGAACTCCTCATTCATTACGAAATTCAAGACGAAAATTAAATTCATAAAAAACTGAAAAGAAACTTTATATGTATAATATATATAACTGTTTTTTTTTATTATTTATTTATATCACTAAAGAATACAAATAAAGGGGAAAGATACGGGAAGGTGAGGTGAAGGTGGAAGGTGAGGTGTGTCATTTATTTGTCGTATCACACAACCTTAAAACTTCATTTTATATTCGCTTAGATTAAACAATTCTTAGATATTGTTAGATATATATGCCTAATTCCAAGCATTTCCACTTTTATAAATGACTAGCTGATATGTACCCGTTCTTATGTAGGTACCTACTTGTGTTTTACATTTTGAAAATACTCTACCCAAAAAAACCTTCTTCTTTTGAATATTTAGCTAACCAGAGTGTTATATCTATGGGCTAACCTAAATAAAACATGGCGGGTTTTTCATACTAATTTGAAAACGATATAGCAATTACATATTGGATTTCATTCAAACTACTTTCTAAATCTTTCCAACACTAATAAGAAAAACTGTGCTATTTTCAGCGAAACCGGTCCAGTGATTTTCGAGAACATCGAGGACAAAGAAACAAACAAACTTAAATTGATTTTTATGTATACTCGTATAGAAGATATTAATTTTTCAAATGCACGCTATTATACAAAGTACGAATTTTACACAACGTAAATATAAAATCAATATGTTTTAATTTAATATTAAATATAGTTGTTGTCTTATTTCCACGAGCAACCCCGAGAGGGCGCATCCTTCGGAAGGCAAGAAGTGAATGGGTAGGCGACTTTTCTTTTTTGATTTTTCTGTTTTGCTTCTCTTGGATAATTTCGTCGTTGTTTCCAACAGAACGAAGAGCGGCGAGAACTTCATCTGCATTTGTATTTATGAATGTTGAAATTATAAAATCGGCAGAAAAAAATCTTTACGTTGAAATTAGTTTTGACTTTTCGGTGTCCTTGCTGTTTGTCGGCAATGAAATACTGCAGGAATCGATAAAATTCGCTAATTCTCACGTTGAGTTTTTTTTTTTGTTTTAACTAACAACGTTTTTTTACAATGAAAGTGACCGAAAACAATTGAATTAAACTGAATATCAAAAACTGTACCCGCCTAATGCTTAGCATCACGAAAAAGAATGATAAGCAACCGGTTTCGTCAACATTTTTTTTAATACCAAGGCAAACAATTACGAGTACATAATATACATACGATATCCTTGCTATTTTTTTTTAATTTTACTGCAAACAAAAAACAATTAATATTTTCATACGACTCTATTAAACGACGGCTCATCTTAAGTGCCGGCACATGTTACGACCGACTCCCAGCTCACGGGTAGGATTCCCAGCTCCTGGCGTATAGGTGTAGGTACATAACGTCCAGATCGTTTCACCAAATTGCAAAAAATGTTAAAATATTCTACTGCACGCCGCTTGGTTGTTTTGATAATTTGGCTTAATTTTAAAATGAAAAATATCAAGTTCACCTGACACATATATATATTTTTTAAATACAATTGCACTTCTTCCACAGCATTGAGAATGAGCGTTTCAAAGAATGGGATGTAGTTAATATGAAACATAAAGACCGTATAAAGGAACATCTAATTAGGTGGGAAGCGGATACATCTATGAATTCTGCTGTAACGTGCAAAGTGTATGTATAATCTCTTTGTATACATCCGTACATGTTTGTCTAACCACATTAAGACACCCATTATGATGTCTGTGAATTGAGGATTCGTATGAATAAGCATGTGGGAAAGGATGAAGAAAGATTGATTGAGGATGCATACATTAAACAAAACAGATTTTTCTCTTATAAAAGCGACTAAATGAAATATATTAAAAAAATTAAATTAATGTACGACGGAATGATGCATACAGATGTGCCACCACCTATTCAAAATGTTTTTTTCATAAGATATTGTTAAATTCTTCTAAAAGCATACAAGACTATTTATCGTGTACTGCATCAACCCATAGTTCACGTAGTCAGATCTTTATGAAATTTGGATATGTGGTATAAAAAAAGTACACCCTTAAGAAAATAAATTGATTTTTTTTTTAAACTTATTGTTTGAGTGAAGCATTCTCAAAAAAAATATCAATTGAAAGAAATAATTTAAAATTATTATTTCTATATTATAAAATCTGTCATTTCCATTTAAGAAATGATAATTATTTCATGTAGCTCACCCGAGTGCCGTAGTTTGTCCAACTTTGATGGCGTCTACCTTGGAACTAAAATAAATTTATTTTGGCCTGTTCTCTTCTTACGGTAAATTAAAACCTTTTTAATTAGTATTTGAAGAAATAACGGCGATTCCCTATTAAATTTTCAGAATATGACCCTGGAAGCTGACCATTGCGGTTTTGAAACGTCAGCGTAACAGCGTCAGGGCTCCTTGCGACATATCCCAATTAGTAGTATTATAGTCTCACTGGTTCAGAGCAGATATGCATCTTGTTCTTCCAGAAAGATTGAATTGGAGCAACCGTCTTCAAAACGTTGTGTCAGATGCTCAATCAAAACCCATGTACACTGACATTATGAAAATGAAACAGTCAGCTTTCCGGGTCACATTCTGAGAATTTGGTAAGGAATCGCCGTCATTTCTTCAAGTACTCGTTAATATGGTATTTTAGGAACTGGGGAGAAGGAAATGGGCAAGAGGAAGGTCAAGAATTATCTCGCTTGCTCACTAAATACGGCTAAAGGAAGGTGATTCTTTCACCAGAGCGTTGCTGAGAGTATCTACCAATCAGCGTGGTTCGACATTTTGAAATGTAGTGAGGAATGAGGAACAGGACAAACAGTAAAGCTAAACATAACTGCTTACTCCTCACTATTTCGGAAGCAAAGGGAAGATCTGGAATGAGGTTTTGAGATCTAGGATATAATCCTAACACTGTGACGTATTTTTTGTGAGATCATTCCTAGGGATTGAACTAGGTAGCTTCTCCGCGGTATAGTACAGCTGTTTAGCTTTGTAAAACCACACATATCGTTTTAACCCTCCCGCAAAAACATTAACAACACATTTCTAATTCGTTTTGATAGCAAAATTACTACTTTGAGAATTAGTGCGACGGTCATAATGGATAGAAAATAAATTTGATCGTTTTATCCCATCTCACAACATTTCTAAGATCTACGGTTTCTTTGTAAGCACCCCTCGTTAGGGGTAGTCGCAGAGAAGTCTGTAATTATTAAGTAACATTTTCCCGAAGAAGCCTTTCGTTAGAGATCATCAATTATGGCAGCAAACAGTGAACGGTGAACGGTGAACCTGCGTCACATCTGTTTTACTGCTGAAGAGTGCACTCGCGAGATGTTCAATGGAAAAATATCTTCTCCTAATGATGTACAGAATACACACGTAATAACGACTCGTACAGTACGTTATTTAATGCAAATATAAAATGAAATCAACTTTGCATTCATATTTTTATAATAGTGAGGTTTAATAAGAACTAAGAAAACATCATATATTGTCTTATTAGTTTTGTAAAATTTTAATCAATAAACTAAAATATATGGATCGAAACTAAATGACAAAATTAAAATTAAAAAATATGTTTATATATATATATATATATATATATATATATATATACATACTTTTACATAAGCACAGATTATTTCCAAAATCAAAGAAATGGATTTATTTATGTTAAATACAAATTTTCTGTGAAGGCAAAAATCAAACACTATAGTTTTATATAGTTTAAGCAAAATTTTGAAGATGTTGTGCCTACCAACTTGTGGGATCAATAAATAAACGTTAACGAAGAAACTGTCAAACCATTTAGAACATAATATGAACTCGAAAGTACAGTCCGAAGACACAATTTAAACGTATGAGTAATTCGCACATTTTGATTAATTCCTCTTCAGTTGGGAATATCACGCCGTCCTTGAAACAAATCACTGAATTAATATGGAATAATGTAAGTACCATAGAATGCCTCCCTCGCGCAATCTGTCCGCAGCATCAAATTAAAACTCGCACTCCACACATAATTCCCGACAGGAGGAGTTGGATGCTGATAATTGCTCTCCCCACACCCACACCCTCCCACTCCCACCCACTCTACACCCGTGGCGGGCGGCATCGGAAACCAGTTACTGAATGCATGCGGAGACGTACGGAAGATGCAGCAGGAACAAGAAACTAAATAACACCTAACCAAAAAGGGATCCTTGTGGAACGCCACTGCTCAGATTCGAAACAAGGTAATGGGTTAAGTTTTATTAATCAACCAGATATGTTAAATCGGAACACTTACATCTCGTCAACATTATTTTTAACATTAACTATAATGCAAAAGTGCAAAGAAGAAGATGTCCTCGGTGCCCAAATAAGACATGGTACAAATAAATTGATCACTTTTTGAGTCGTGTCGATGACATGCTTGCAATATAGTCGGTATAAGAGAAAAGAATCTAAGAGACCTTTTAGGAACATTAATGAGGTTGGGCGTGTGTGTCAAGACACAGTTTCACATCGTCCCATAATTTCTGCCTAACCCTGGTACGGCGTGGTTATTTTTATTTTTTATGTAAATATCTGTATGAAATTCAATTTTACTGATGGAATAAGCAATGTTGTAGTTTCAATAAAGGGGGTAAGGGGTAAAATAATATGGATCCACCCAGTTTAATTACTGGAAAGTACCACTGCATTAGGATCTAAAACACATCATCAGGTTGTGTTAATGAAAGTCGGTGTTTGCAACGACGAGTAAAAAAACAGATCTAAAGCAATTCGAAGAGAGTTGCAACTACTTCCAATCCTTATGCAGAATACGCCATATTTTAAAATTTGTCAATCATGACGTTTATCACGTTATAGTGCATTTTTCAGAAAATATCACTAAACGTACAATTTAATATCCAGTATTGTTATTTCATCATTTGATGGCAAGAAATCATAGTGACTGTATGGATTTTGAGTAGAAACTGTGAGAAGGAAACTATGAATATCGAATATATTATAACTTGTGGATATGGCTGATATGGGATAACTACGCCATAGTGGGAAATCCCACACGTTTTTGCTTTACCGCAACGTGAACATTTTACGATTCAGCTATTTGTGGGATGTTTCAACGCTAACAGATATATCTTTATGATATTACATCATCAATAATAACTGAATTTATATTTGAAAATTATTTTCCAGCATCCTTTTATTAGTTCTCCAATTTTCCCAATAAGGAACTAGAGTCCATTTTTTAAAAATCAATTGAACTTCTAACTTTAATATCAGTATTTTTTAAGGCACGTTTTCGTATATAAAATAATTCTCAAAGTTTGACTTTTTTAAACCCCACCAAAACAGGCGGAAGCCGAGCGGTAAGTGCGTGGCGTCACACAAGCTTCATACAATAACACAGAATAAATTTATACAGAAATATTTTACGCGCAAAGAGCCGCGTGACGTCGATCTAATGATGCCAACCAAATAGGGCATTTTGTGGGATGTTGTTTTGTTCCCTTTTAAATAAAGATTTGTGAATTCTAGGTAATAAAACTTATATTCAGAATCGGCGTCTGTTGACCTATATAATTATTTAGTAAAAATACTTCGTAAACACCACTTTTTCAATACATAAATATCAACATGTTTCATCGGGACATACAGAACACTAATAATAGGATGTGTATATCTCTGCTGAGAAAGTGGTGTTTACGAAGTATTTTTATTAATTTATTAATAATGATGCCGCAAAGTGATTACAAATCTTTTCAAGAGAATACATGTAAGAATAATATTTGTCACTGGACTTCCTTATTCCTCATATACGAGTATGTGTACAGTGTGCAGTAAACACGCACTTTAATAATATCGATATTCTTAACAGTAACCTTCAGTAATATTGAACCGAAGTAATGCGTGTGATTACAATTTAATACATGAATATAGAATGTATCGAGAGCATTTCCTATCCCCATCCTATCTTCCCCTCCCCCCTCCTCTTCCCTTTACCTTCGTTAGTTTAATGTAAAATAAAACTCCCGTCTCTAACCAACTTAGCATAAGAAACTAGTTTTGCTTCACCTTGTTTAACCACATATGTATATATTTATATAGATGACCGGATAAATCAACACACGTATTAATCGACACACTTTGGCAAAGTGGTATGAAATTATCAAAAGTAGAAAAAAAAACTAACTCGAACACCCAATCTCTAACCTAAATTAATAAAAATAAAATTATCTGGCTGGTTGTTTTATTTTAGTACTTTTAATGACTTTATATAACTTTTAAAAAGTATGCCGATTCATACGCGTGTTGATTTATCATGAAGCCATTTATATTTGTATTTAAAAAAAAAAAAACAGTTTGATTTTTACCAATAAATAAATAAGTAAAGAAAATAAAAAGTTGGATCAAATCCTCAAATTCAAATTACCCCTGTCGCCTTAAGGATGTTAAAAATTACCTTCAAAATCCAAGGTCTATGACGTGTCACTTACGAAAAAGTGTTGAGTAGATGCTCTGTTGGAAATAAGAAAAATCGGTTTTGGACGTTTTCAGTAATTTATCATTTTTTGTAGATTCCGGGGAACATACAGCTTTTCAGCCATTGTGGAATACACGCCGCTAGTATTTTTATGAAAAAAGGTGTTTTATTCATCTTGTATATTCTCGTATGCATGAATCTTTTAGATACCTAGAAGATATTGCAGATGCAGATACATAGAACTTGAACGCAATATGCACCTGCAGCGGGCTGAACTACATAATGGCATTTTGTGTTGTTTTCATCTCGTGTATGAATCATGCATGGCATTTAAATGTAATATTTCATAATGCAGGCATACATTGCATTGTGCGGAAGGCAATAACTTAACCTGAGCGGCTTCCTGGTAGAACAATGCCAATTGTTCACAATCTAGACCCATTGAAATTCTTTTATTTGTCCAGATGCTTAGGAAATGAGCAAATCTTCTGAATGACCGGTGGAGATCGGAACTCCCATCGAACGGGATAGGTCAAGCGAGATGTTATGATGTAACGTTAAGTACATACAGTAAACTTTATACATGTGTATCTATAATAAATGGTTTTCCAAATAGCATTTAAAAAAAAAAGATTTCAGGATATCATTTTGAGATTTATCCGAAGCGCGTACATGTTTCAATTCCTCGGGCAGCTTGTTAGAGCTGGTATAGGCAATGTATTCAAATGATTACAGCCCGTATTTTTTCGAGCGTATTTTTGAAATGTATAGTTTGTGGTATTATCGTGTATGATGTTGGCGAACGTCGTGATAATAATATAGTTTTATATTTGTGTGAGTATGGCATTGAATCATTTTAAAAATAGTGTTTGTTATCTCCCATGACTAGGAACAATGTTAAACGGTAATACCAGAGCGTGCCTGTAAATATCTTTAACGGGTATATCCCATGGCAAGCCAAAAATGTTACGCGGGGCCCGTTTTGAATTTTCTGCACCTCAGATATTATTTTCTTGGTAGCGAAACCCCAGATACTCGAAAGATAGACCAAATGGGAATGAATCATACCATAGTACAATGATCGCAGTATAGAGATGGGAAGTAATCCACGTAATCTGTACGTTACACCGGTCACTGGAAAAATCTTTGATTTTACATGGTCAATATGGTGTTTCCGTGTTAACCGTGAGTCAATCGAAAGACCCAGATACTTCGCGACATCGGCTTTTTCAAGTTTTTTTTTGGTCCCAGAGAGATGTCAAGGTTTTGTCTCCTCCTATTTCCGAATAGAATATAATGTGTCTTTTTAATGTTAAAACTAAGTTTATTAATTCTCAGCCAAATCCTTTTCAATTTCCCTTTCCATGTAGTTTATATTAGTAGTATGATATAATATTATTGTGTCATTAGCATAAGGTTGAAGTGTACCCCATTTTAATATAGCATTAATGTAGATAAAAAATAATAATGGCCCGAGATTTGAGCCCTGTGGTACACCACATGTTAGCATTCTGAGATGTTACTTGTGTTGTTCACTTGTTTCTTTTCAAATAAAAACTGAACATAACCAACCCGTAAGATAACTATTACTGATTACTAACTATTAACACGGTATTTATTTTTTAGAAACGACGATTATTATTATCATTTTGAATAAAAAGCAATCGTTACAGAATTTGTTTTTATTCTAAGTCGCTTAAAAAGAAAGGAATATGGAAATCAACTGTCCGAGAAATCTCTTTACAATATTAACTATATCCACAGGCCAGACTGGTAAATAGTAGATATTTTCACTAAAAGACAACCATTCAGATTCGATAAGTTGCTTGAAATGACTTTCGCATTGTTTGATGTCCAGATGTGATTATCCAGGTACTTTCACACCTTCCTCTCCCTATCTCCTTCTCCTTTCCATACCCTTCAGCCTCACAACATACCCCGATAATTGGGAATGCCATAGTCTCCACTGGTAGGCAGAGTATATTAATTTATATCATTCATTTGCATTCCCCAATACAACTGCAACGCTTACACAATCTTGGTAACAAATACTCAAATGATATGGACGTATTTGACAATAATCTGAACTTGGCAAAATTCAAAAAAAGTATTAACCAATTAATTCTACCTACTTTACAAATTATTGTTAACTAAAAAATTATACATTTTTTTATTTTATTAATATAACGTTGATTTTTTTTTTTTAATTTTCTGTATATTTTCTGTTTATTTATATTCTTGTGTATTTTTTAGATTTGGTAAAGTTTATTTTTATTTCAATTAAAATTTTCAAGTGTAATTAACTTTTGTGCACGTTAATTTTTTTAGGTCCTATGTTATTTTAAAAAATTCCATAAAAAATCCCTCTAGGCCAATAAATAAAAAATATAACATTTACCTCACTTTTATTTATGAACCCTGTTCTCACGCTCACAAGATTTGTATTCATATGTTTTATTTTGATTACTTTCTAAAAACAGTTTTTATAAAGACGATTTGAGTCGGTGGGTATTTCCTGTTCGAATAATTGACAAACACTTTATTTGTGATTTATTAAGTTAATTTTTTTGTAATAAGGCACTATATTAACCGTAAATAATTTATACGTCTAAAGAGTAATGATATATGTAATTCAATCAAGTTCTTTTTTTATAATAATAACACGAAGCATACAATAAAATATCTACAAGGTTAAGCGTGATTCGAAAGAATTACAGAACATTGCGGTACATTTATTGATAAGGACATAAAAATTTATTGAGTCATTCGATTTCGAAACGCCGCGATTGTTCGAGTGAATTCCCACCTTGGATAGTTCCCAGTTCTCGTAATGACCATGTGTCATACCGCATTATTTTCGACACTGGCAACACAATAATAACAATATTATTCTTCCAACATTAATACGGTCAGTAAAATTTCAATCATAAGGCAACCCCGCCCCTTACCCCCGCTGTGAAAGAAACCTTCCAATTTACTGAATACAAGAAAGCCCGTACACCAAAAAGTTCAACAATTACGTACAACAGTATTAAACCTTCATACTGTTACTTTGAAAATTTTACTAGTGTCTTTAATTTTGTTTGTGTTTTCTTTTCTTGGACCAGATCTGGCATTACCTACTTAGATAAGTGATGATATTAAATATCAAAGAGAACGAGGACCTCGCAGGCTCCGGCGGTGGTTTAATTAAAAGCATACATGGAATTCAATATTCATTCAATTAAATTCAATCGCAGTGAGGTGTCTATTTTTATCTCGTACTGCGGCTCGTGGAAGCGATTGCGATAAAGTGTATATTCATAATTCCACGTCGTAAGCGCAGTTACTTTAAGGCTTTAGTATTTTAATGCTGCCATTGAAAAAATTATAAATGGATTTGTAGCAATCAAATTATCATTTTATTTTTCCAGATGTATATTTGTGGGAGTTTTAATGTTTGCACGAAATTTATTTTTGGAAATTAGATAGTCGTCAGATCTATAAGGTTATTATTTTTACAAATGCTTGTTTGCATAATAATCGTAGTGCACGCCACTGGTAGGTACAGTGGCGTGCATTGCTCTAAGACTAAAAGTAGGCTGTGTGCATTGAGTTTTTTTTTTAATTTCTATTTTATTATCTTTCCAAAAAAAAATAATTTATCATATAGAGACAATTTCTTAATGTAGAACGATTGTGCCAAAAAATATTTTCACATTAATGGAGAAAAAAATACAATTTGTCAAAAATTTCGTTGTATTTTCTTTAACGGTTCGTTTTTCTTAGGGTAGGCAAAGTTTTTCAACCTTTATAGACTGCACGCCACTGGTACCTACATATCGATGCCTAAGTTCAATAGGGAAATAACTCAAAATTTCTGCGTTTTGAGTTAATGATGAAAAATGGTAAGGAAACTCTCCTTCTCATATTTCAATAAAAAAATAAGTCTAATTCGTCCTAATTATGTAGTCAGATCAGAGAATTCTTTATGGAATTATAATGAAATCAGTATATTCCTAGTTCAATGGAGAAATATGTCAAATGTTAACGTTTGGAACTAAATAAATGTAGCAATTTACACCTATGATTTGATAGTTTGATAAATTACTTGCATGTTCTATTGTTATGTTATACTATATATGTTATGCTATAGGTGGACAAAATAACTTTAAATCGATATCTTTATGAAAAATTTTCAAATAGAGTTTTCTGAAAATAATGAGGTATTTTGAGTTAGTTCCCTATTGAACTAAGGTATCGATATGTAAGTATTCACAAAAAACCTTTTTACCACAATTCATATCATCAGGTACTAAGTTCGCATTTATACAATAAAATAATTAATGGGATTACAACCCGACTTCGTCCAAGATTTTTTTTTATCGCTTAGTCGGTATAAACCTTTTACAGATAATACCAACTAGAAATGCCTTCCGTGTAGATTTGAATGGTAATCGGTGTAGCCACTGATTTAGTATTTTTAACTTCGAGAAGTTTTACCTCTGTTTGACATCGTTTATTCCATTCCATTTGAGTTTGAATTAGTACTGAGAGATCGAATTTCTGATTATTAAAGTTAAGGCCCGAATGGCCAGACTTCCGGATGACAAAACACGCCCACATCGCATTTCTAGGTTTGAGGCGGTGCAATGGGAAGTAATGAAAAATCGTGTGTTTTTTATTTGAAAATTAGATGGCCTATAAATATCATAAATGATTTAATTAAATACTGCAAGTAGAACAGACCTTGACCTTTCGTTTGACTGGCATTTTTTTGGTGAATATTTTTTTGTAAGCCTAGAAAAAAATAAAGCATCAGACCTAAAAAAATGTTTAAAGTGCAAAATCTCATACTTACAAACCCTTCTTCCAATATTGTCGTATTGTTCATTGAAGAATTTTTTTTTTTTTTAAATATGACCGTAAAACATTTTGATATTTATCCCTGAACTTATGGTGATTTTTTTTTTGCCTAAATCGAAACATGCGGACGGTGTTAGCGGGAATTTCAACCTTTTCGCCAGCCGCATAAGGAGTGTAAGTTTTGTTAGAATTTTTGGAAGTGGATTGCCTTAAACCTTATTTTTCTTCTTAGTTTTATTTTTAATAATTAAATGAATATTTCAAAACTCCATGGCTAATGTAGAAAATTAAGTTGCGAACTTGTATTAACCTTGAACTCCCAAACAGAATAAGTAATATTCCCAAATTCCCAAATAAATAATGTCAATATCATAATCACAGAATCCACCGTTTGAGAGTTTTTTCTCCTTCTTAAAACAGATGTCTTTATAGTGTTTCTAGTAAAGACAAATAAGCTTGGATTTTTTTTTTCACATTCGGAAAAAAGTCAAACAACAAAAGCTTACACAAAGGGTTGAGCCCTTTTCTGGAAAGTATTTACTGTTTTTACTGCCGTCCCAAGCGAAAAGACAGCAATTCTCAAAGTCATGTTCTGATATAGACCGTTAATGTTTACATATTAATCAACCTTCAGTAATAAAAATAAACTAATTTAAATTAATGTTTCCTTATTTTAAATTTTAACTTTTTCTGTAAAACCAGTACAAAACCGAATACATTAATGAAAATATCTAAACTTCTTTTTTTTAATTTCGTTTCATCATAAGTAAGTAACTATTTACTGTGTTTTTGCTTATGATACACTGTATTTTTAACAAAGAGCATAGGAATTGTTCCGCATTCTGTGAAGATGTCAAGGAAGAGTTAATGTTGTCCGTCATTCTCGTGATAAATCACAAAGTAAATTTATGTTGTTGTTTTTTTAATGTAATTTTGCTTTACCTGTAGGTATCTAATATTTTTACACACCTCTTTTCATATCATATACATGAAGCTAGACAGTTGGTTATAGCGCAAAACCTTTTTTTAAATATTTTTTTAATATTCTCATTCGACATTAAAACAGTTCATTATGCTTCGTATCAATCACTAATAGAGTATCTGCCTTGAGGTTGAGGATCTCCCTGCCTTGGGTACTTACACAGAACGGCTCAACACAGCCCAAAAAGGAGTAATTAAGATAATTCTGAAAGTTCCGGTTAGAACTCATCGGACAAAATATTTTTTAAAAAAAATTTCACTATACAAAAACTTTACTCAAAAAATATATATCTGATTACTCCATTGCCGGACATAAATATTCAATCAGAGCAATAAGTCAAAATATAATGGTTATTTCTAAATTTAATACATCTTTTGTACGGAGGAATATTAAATTTCATACTGCGAAACTATATGATGCTTAACCAAATCAGTCAAAAAAAAAAAAATAACAGAAATTAATATCTTTAAAAATAAAGTCAAAACATGGATATTTATTAAAAACAAAAAAAAAAATTGTTTTATAATAATATTCATTATACTTACATAATATGGTTTATAATTATAATTTATTACTTAAGTCACGTACATGTACAATCTTTACGTAGATTTTTTTTTAAATACCCAAAAACGCAGTGTGCGACTAATATACTGTAGCATGGCTCACATATACTGTGTTATGATACTCGGTATACTGTCTTATTGCTTAGAAATACTGTCCGTTTTTAACACTGAAATAAATTTTATGCGGCTTATTCCTTTATTACAAGGGGTTCACATTTTAAAAGAAAACATTTTCTCATTTTTATAGAAAAGCTGCCTTTTTACTTATGACTGAAGTATAGCGTCTGTAGGCAAAAAAAGAACCGATTAAAAAAATCTTTGACGATAAAGAAGGTCGTGTTGGTTGACGGAAATTTTCACCAAGTAATAAATCCTCCCATAATACGTATCATAAAAAAAATAATTAAGGAAAGAGATTTGAAAATACTTATTAGATGACAGGGAAGCATTTTTGGAAAGTCTATTACGTCAAAATCACAACACGCTACTATATTAGAGCGTATAAAATAAAATAATGATGATAATCGAATCGTAAACCTCCTGAATCCAAGTAAAAGCATTGAAAATTATACCACGGACGCCGTACATTTAATAAAATTACTTACACTTGTTAGTTCAGTTAAAATCTTGCGAAGTATAACTATAAGAAAAACCAAAGCATATCGGCACAAATCCTTTGATGTACAAAACATAGAACTAATCTCTACAGCATGTGTGAACAACGGCTATGCTAGCATTTAGCACCCAGCACCCAGCACCCATCGTCCTTCCCTCCCTCATTCATCTACCTCTACCATCTAGTTAATAGTTGAGAGTTAACGCACTCAGGCTTCAGACAAGGTGTTAATAAGAACTGTATGACTCGGCTGTTTGTGGCCTGTTATTGTTACTCGTGTCGAGAGCTTGGGGAGATTTGACAAGGACATGGCTAGTATTTACAACAGTATTTAAATAGAAGAAAGATAGTAATGTAAAGGTGTGGAGAAGCCTGTCTATTCAGTTCTGGTCACTATATATCTCCAACTAACCATCTCAGCGTCGCTTCAATCATGAGCTAGGAAGCTTTAAAATAAAGGAAATTTTTCATTACCTCCACACAGGAAGCCCTGAGGAAAATATTTTCCATCAGAGCCTGTGACATTTTTAGGGATACTGTGATGATCGTATTTTTAAGAAAAGAAGGGAAGGGAAATTCTGAGAATAAAAAGGCATGATTGATGCATGGGAATCGGGGGGTCAGTGTGTCCGGGATTGACCGGTCACTGCCAATCTAGCCCACCATGCAGCTGGTGGACAGGCGCATCCTCACCCCCATGAACCCGGGCACCACTGCTAAGTCACCTGCTGTAGCGAACCACTTAGCGTGACCTATGGCAGCGTATTTTAATTATTTAAATAGTGCTGTAATATCACCAATGACTGGTACTGTATATAAACTGCTGTGCTCAGTATAAACACATTAATTACCATGGGAGTCATTCTCCAGAATGATAGGTCGAGTTTTGTTTAACCTATTAGCATGTTTTCAATTCGGCTAATGTACTGATTTTTTGCGAAAACACCTGTAGACACTTGTTCCATATTATCATTATAATAAAGTGTGTAAAAATAATTACATCTATTGTAAATAGCGTATTATGTTTTTTACTGTGTTTTTACTTACCAATGGTGAATGTTTATCAAGTAATGGTTGTAAAAAGCAGTATAATTTTGTAGTGAGTTTATATGTTTACGAGATATTTACATCTTTGAATCTTTATTTCATGTACAAAAGAGCTATTAGAATAATAGAAACACGAAAAATATAACAAACAAACTCAACTCAAACGTCAAAAATCTATATTATGATAATTACGGCGGTAGAATGGGTTTCGAGATAGTAGATAAAAACTTAGCATGTTCGTAAATGTAAGTATAAATACAGTAATCTCAACGCAAGAGATGTGTTTTAACTTACAGAAACAGAAAAACTGCGTTTTTACTTACCAACACAATTCGTTTTTTATATGAAAACCAAGCAATATTCAATGTATGTCTCATGTGAAATATTATAAATTTGATACTTAATGATTTCTGATAATCCACTCATTTTTGCTAATTTTGGTAATTACTGCATTTTCACTTGACACAGTAGTATTCGAGTAGCTTGCACATTATTTTACGAGAACGCATGGCCTCAACACTTAAAAATACAAAATGAAATCATCCATTTTCGATCCAACATCCATCATTTAACCTTTATTCATTTCGTCGCCACAACAAAGGCACAGGTGGTGCCAAAATGTATTGTGACGCCCCTGGAGATGTGTCGATAGATTAGTATTGCATGTCCACTATCCACATGTCAGCTGTGGAAATCCATTAATTGATTTCCCAGCAATCGAAAGTTTAATTAAATCTCGATACGGCTGTGGCTCTGTTATGCAGACACCTTTAAATGTAATTAGAGGTGCCTGATCTACTTACTTACAATGCGCAATTTAATCAGGTACGATTGGAAGAGAATGAATTCTGTTATAGAAGTCAGTACCATCAATGCTGTACAAGCACGTGCTGATTTACTTCTGCGAAAGGTAAAACTTTTAACTTTAATTTACAGACGGAAAACACAATAGATCCAATCTTTCTACATTCAGCCATTTTCTAAGTACTGGAAATCATTTATTGTGATACCCACTGTAGATATCAATCGATAGAAGTGTTTTGTGGGCATGTTTGTGTGCCCGAAGAAAGCGAGTGTTTTTTTTTATATGAATACCGCACAAAAGTGCTAACTGCTCTCAACCGTCTGGAGCCAGTGAGACTATGGCATCCCCAATTGGGGAATGTTGTGAAGCGGAAGGTATTGGGGAGAGGAAGGAGAAGAGGGAGAGGAAGGTGGGGAAATACCTGGCTATTCAGATCTGGTCTCAAAACACGGCTAAAACCCATTTCAAGCAACGTTTCAATTCTGAATGTTGGTCTTTCACCAGGGCGATACTGAGAGTATCTTCCACTCTGAATGCTTCTGGAGCATAAAATCAATATCTTTGGCCTATCTGGGTCCAAGAAGTTGAAATATCTTTTGTAAATTGACGACGTCAACTTTCTCTCTGTTCAATGGTGACACTATAAAAAAGACCCACCGTTTGTACCAAGTTGGAATTGAAACACTTCACAATTCAGACTCGTTTTTAAGTTATTTGTTTTTTCTTTCTTTAAACCCAATATGATAACCTGCTTTATATATAATTAATAAGGTGACCGGATGATTCAACACAATAAATCGGCACACTTTGTAAGACAGAAAGTCGTTAAGAGTATTAAGATGAAAAAAATCACTAACTCTGCATATTTTTTTGTTTTTTAGATTAGATTGGGTTTTCAGGATAGTTTTTTATTGTTCCTGCTTTTAATGACATTATATCACTTTTAAAAAGAGGGTCTATTTATACGTTTATTGAAATATTATTGGATTATATCTATATAGATAAAAATCAATATAAGTTTGCTTGTTTGTCCTCGATTTTCTCGAAAATTACTTTTTATTACTTCCCGGTTTCGATGAAAATATCACAGTTTGTTTTTATTAGTGCCGGAAAGGTTTAGAAAGTAGTTTGAATTAAATCCAATATATAAAACTATTGCTATAACGTTTTAAATTTAGTATGAAAAACATTGAACCCGCCATGTTTTATTTACGTTAGCCCATAAATATAACACTCTGGTTAGCCACAGATTGCATATTCAAAAGAAGAAAGTTTTTTTGGGTACAATATTTTCAAAATGGAAAACATGAGTAAATACACCTACTTTTATGATTTATATATATTTTGGAAAAATAAACGTTTGGAATGAAATAAAATATTCAAATGAATGCTTCTTTATTCGGAGATAGTTACTTTCGCTGTCAAATCAATTATGGAACCCTAATGACAAGTGAAAAGTCCCGAGCATATCAGCTAGTATTAAATTGATATCTCAGTTTGGGTTTAAAGAAAAAAAATCTCACCTAAATCCATATAAAAACTTAACAATAAATAAAAAATTAACTAAATGAATTTAAACCCATTTTTTACATTTTCTTCGACGTGAATACTTTTTAATTTTTGTAATTCAGTTGAAACAAAGTGTTATTTCAATAATCTATACGTTTTAAGAATGGGTTTGAATTGTAAAACTTGACTAAATCGGGGAGGCACACCAAAATTTCTTTGAGTGTCCTATCAATGACCAATTTCCAAATTTTATGCATGAATTGGTAAAACTTAAAATTGATCTCCCTACCAGTATTCCCTGCCTTCTAAGTCTCAACTCCCCCATAATACATTCCATAAAAATGGCATTAAAATTTAAGTCATTGGGGATAAAAAACACATAAATTTACCCTCTAACTTATTTGCTTCAATTTTATTTGCCCAAATATTATATCCTGTTTAAAAGTAACTAATTATAAGAACAATCTGTACTATTAAAATCTAACCGATTAAACATGGCCAAGATCGCCCTTAATGGGTGAAAGTCAGAAAATAACATCAACAAAAAAAGAAAAATGGGATGATTGTAAACTACATAACTATTCGGATCTTGTTTCTGAATAATAGTTTCTTGCCGGGGAGGGTGACATGTAAATTGTAAAATAAGTTGAAAATCAATGGCAACTTTCTTTTCTTTATTTGTACTTCCCCAGAATTTGGAGTAGTCGGTATATTGTGTTGACTTTTATTCTACCATCCCAATATCACAGTAAAATCTCCGTCGTGTAAAGCTAAGACATATAAATACCTTAAACGTGTTAAAATCAATATTTTTCACACACATTAACGATTTGATGGAACGCGTACGTTCAATATACTCGTATTTTACTATACAATTATTTCATCGCATTTCACTGCAATATTTCAACGAATACTCCTTTGCATGCCCATTATAAGCACAACGTGTGTAGCTTATCGCGGGCGGCGCTCCGCGGCCCGGGGCCAGGGGCGCCTCGCCCACTTGCGAGAACGGGGCCCATTGTGCCCGCAATTGAAATAAAAGCATTCCATAACATAAAACACCCGAACAGAAAACAATCAGTCAAATGCTTTTCACGATGTATCCAAATGAATACGGAGATTGCATGCAAAGCGCGGTATTCTCGTAGTCATAAATTTTATATGCTTTTTCTTTTTTCGAGGGGTTAACATTTTTTCCACACCGGGATTTTATACTGTTTTAGAGGTTTAAAGGCAAAATTATTATTTTTTTTTTAATTTGCTGCTAATGTAATATCGTACTTTTTTTGGCAATTTTATTGTTAATGTATCGTAGATCTTAGGAGAGATGGCTGCGCGGCCTGTTTCATACAAAACTTAATTTTGGATTTGAGGTCGAAATACTCACTAAAGCTAATGATCTTTTTTTTCATCAAAAATTATAGTCAATATCTAGTACGAATTAGAAGTAATTTATTTATTTTTGTTTTAAATTATGAAATATAGGCCAGGATTTTAGAGGCAAAATTATTTCGGGGCTAACGGCTTTGAAAATATAATGAAATGTAAAATATGTATTTTTTTTTTTAATATTAAAATAAGCATTACGGTGGACTTTAAATTAAATTAAAAACGGCCAATTTAATTTGAAACACAAATTTGACTTATATAATTCAAAATATCAACCCGAATAAATATTTTTTTAATATTATTATTTTATTTATATATCAAATGTGATAATTTAAAAAAAAACATACTAAACCCGCAAATAATTTTCTAAGCTGCCTCTTTCTTGTTTTTATGACTTTTTTTTCACGGCATATATACTTCATGATTTAAAACAAAAATAAATAAAAACACTTCTCATACGTACTAGATATTTACTAAACTTTTAATTTTAAAAATACATCATTTAGTTTGGATAGATATTATGGCCTGAAATTCAAAATTAAGTTATGTATGAAACAGTCAACGCAGTCGTTCCTCTTAAAATTGTGGATCAAATAATTTGATAAAATAAAAAAAGTCCGGGAAAAAATTTATTTATCAGAAAAGGGTATTTTGATGTAAAATGGTTTATAATTCGTAGGTTGAGAATGTAAAAATCGGGAGAGATTTAGATTAAATTTCTAAAGAACCCAATTTATCCTGGCCTAACAAAAAAAAACAGTTTACTCAATAGAAGGTATATGACTGAATAAAAAAAAAACTTCTATTTTTGGGTGGCTGTATTTGCACCCTCGCAATAACATTATACGATGTACCCTACAACCCAATTAAGTTGTACTTTCTAACGGTATTTTAAAAATAAAGTCAATTCACGTCTAGGCATGGAGGTTAACAGTGTCAATTTGAAATGGATAGAAAATAATTGTGATTTTAATTGGCAATATATTTAGAATCTGCACTGAAAAATTAGACATAAAGTTATTTTTTTAAAAAGCAAATCCCATATTGTCTGCATTCTCCTTCACCCTAATGGCCCATCTAACCACAGCGAATCCGGTCACCATAGACATTGGGCATACATAGACCATAGACAGTACTATTTCATTACCGCGGCGAGGAGGAAGTGGATAATCCGCCATATCTACCTTTCCAGTGCTACATGACGGAAAGGGAAAAGGCGTGGGTCCGTTTCCCGCGAATAATGAATCAGAAACACACAAATATTGCCATACAACTCGGCTGAGGGATGTTCCATGCCATCAACGAATTTAATCTAGGAAACGTCAAACAGTGACGGGCTAGACTACTTCTAAAAAAAACTTTGTGTATTGTGACGCAGGCTTTTAAGGTCATTGAATTTCTTAGAAATAGGTGCGTTGGTTTAAGATTATTACCGCCCCTAAAAAACATGTCGCAAAAGTGGCCACAGCATTTATAAAAACCTTTTTTTAATGAGAGAACTTTGAATACATCGCTTTATTTATATCGGCTGTGTTTTGGTCTAAAGTGTCCTTCGTTATTCCACACTTTTCGTCAAGGAAACTTAAGCCCGGTTAAAGCATCACAGTCGTGCCGTTATGCCGAACAGCAGACCAAAAATTGATCAAACGCTGTAACGGACCAAGGATCGGTTAACACGGGGATTATTTGATTAGTTAATTAAAAAAAAAAAATAGCGTCGATTGTTGATTATTTTGTGTAAGCCCGCTCCCTCCCGGTTCGCTAAGGAATCAACATAAACCGAGTGCGTAATACCGAGAGTGCTCGGTTCCAAATATTTCTATTTGCGCCAGTACATGGATCGGTGCAGCACGGGAGCGGTACATACTTTCATTCCCCGCATTCTTGATTTCAATGTGAAAGAGATTCAAACATCTAGGTTTTAATTTGATTTCCATGAACTATGGAAAAACATCGCCTTTGATGAAAACGCATTCGATATGAATACGCAAACAGATTTTGGAACAAGTTTTAATTTTGTTCATATCTGCCCTGAAGAGTGAGAGTTTGTGCTGAAACTAGTACGGTTGTTCATATAATAAAGTAATTTTACGCAATTTTACAGAGTTTCTTTTAATAATGCTCCACCGCAAATTTACAAATTTACAAATGAAAAATAATTTGGTAGAATGCTTCTTAGAAGTATTTTTTTGTTTTATATATGGGTATCAACAAAATATAACCGGACTATTTCGATAAAAGATAACTGTCAACAAATTCCATAAATATTAGAAAAATACTTGATATTCTTAAAAGAAAGTATGATTTTTAGTGTGGAATTATTATTTAATAGATTAGACGTGATAATAAGAACCCCGGAATTATTTTTCCGTCTGAGCTTTCAACGTTCAAATAGATTACTCAAACAAAACGAATCCGTGATGGATATTTCCTTGTGTTCGTAATCAATGGGCATTTAAAAGCTTTCTGTTTTAAGTAAACGTAGTTTAGCGTGAGTCGCGTTTATTTTTTGTTCGGGGCTGGAGGCAGTACTCCTGGGTTATTTGCTTAATTCATTCCCTCGCCCGGCCCGGCCGGTCGTACATCAGCTAGATATGATCCAGGTGCGATGAGGCTGACAGCCACGGTCTACGTCTACACACTGGATATGAAATATTCAACTAGATAAGTTTTTTTTTAGGTCTTCACATCATTTTGTTTTTATTTTAATCAAGTTAAATATCTTTATGCTTTTGAAGAATTTATATACAAAATTATAAAGTGACAATGGTTTTAAAGAATGTATATTAGAATGTCCATAAAAACGCCATAAGAACGCTTTCGATAGAAATCTTCTATAGCTTTGACGTACCAAATGTACTGCAAATGTATGCCAAAAATGTACCGATAAAACTTTTCAATAATACGGAACCCACTAAAGTACATATTCGTGACACTAGATCGAATCGAAATGACCTAAAAACATTCCTTGTTCTTAAACCCGCTTTTGGACAATGACACCACATATATTTTGCAACAAAATTTCACAACATCCTTCCCCTAGATATACAACAAAGAAAAATGTTAAAGAGTAGAATTCGAGAAATAAATAATTTCTTCAGACGATTGGTATTCACTTTGTGGCGTCATTATTAATTAATTAATTTAAAAAATATACTTTGTTTACACCACTTCATAAATATACATAAACATCTACATGTTTCGACAGCCGTGCTGTTGAATGTATTCACTTATTCCCGGTGATTACGGCATTGCTGTAGAAACATGTAGATGTTTATGTATATTTGTAAAGTGGTGTAAACAAAGAATATTTTTTAATTAATTAATCAAGAATTGAAGTTTGGCTCAAAGAGATCAATGAAACAACCTTAAAAATTGCACAAATAACGATATAGAAGACGCATCTAATTATATGATATCGAAGTAAACTCCGCTACAGCACAAGACCCCCTAGTAAGGAAGACTAAGAAGAAATACTAAAAAATCGAACAGTTTACAAAATTTTTATAATTAGTATGTATTTTAAGCTGTTATTCTATAAACACTTTTGTACCTAGACAGTATTTCGTATCTTCACGTGCTTATCAGTATAGTCAGTAAATAAATAAATAATTAAATTAATGAAAAATTTAATTTACAATGGAACCTAATGGATACCAAACAATTCTAATCTTTATTACAATATATTAAGTATATTGTTACAACTGCTTGAAGCCAGTGGGACTATAGCACCACCAAATACGGGAATGTGCATAGTGAAGCTAAATAGTAAGGGAGGGGGAGGAGAAAAAACTAGAAGGTTGGGAAGGTCCTCAGAACTTCAAGAACTAAACGTAGCTAAAGCCATTTCAAGAAACGTCAAAGTTTCAATTCTGAATGGTTAGTATCTTTCACCCACTCACCAGATGTAAATAAATTAACGTTTTTTTATAATTTGTATTTGTAAAAACTACTGAAGGGACAATACACATTGGGAATGCCTTCCATGTAGATTTAAATGAAAACCGATGAAGCCACTGACTTAAACTTTGGTTCTAGTCCCGAGATTACCAATGAAAACACAGAGCTGTGTGTCTTATACTGCCTGGTATCGTATATTCTATTCCATTTGATTTTGAATTTGTACTGAGAGATTGAATTTATGATTTCAAAATTTTTAGGCCAGAATGGCAAGACTTTTGTATCACGAAACACCCCCATATCGCATTTCTTGGATGAAACCGTATTTTTCCGAATATTTTTGTTGTTGCAAAAAGCCTATTTATCTAGTATTTTTTGTAGGTAGCCTTAAAGAGAGGGCGAAATTTTGTATTTTAAAATTAAGGCCCGAATGGCCAACATTGGGGTCACGATACACCCCCACATCGCATTCCACGTTTATTCTGTGGTAAAAACCAAAATTATTTTATATATTTTCCTACGCTGGAATTTGAACCCGCGAAATCTCGGCTCAGAGCTAGGTAGCTTACGGCTCTGCCACAGAGTTATGCTAAGAGTCGTTCGCGGTTATGTATTATTGCAAAATGACACGTAATGTTTCGTAATGCTCAAATTATTTTGCTAAATAATTAATATCCATAAAACGGTACGTTGCACTTATTTTGTAAATCAAATCCGAGATAATATGGTTGTGATGCGGAAGAAATTTCATAAAAACATTACAATTATTATTATTATTAACCGGTCAGTAGCTGATTTGGTATCGCGTCGGGTTTCCACCCAGGCGTCGTGAGTTCAATTGAGTCCTCTATCACTACGCAAGTAACATTTTCCGCTTAGTGTGGGGGTAGTAGGAGATTTTCAAATGTTGTAAGATGACCTGTAAAAAAAATTAAACAAATATAATATTAATAGTAAATACGCGCAATATCCGACCAAAATATGTTTGATCTTATTTACCCCAAAACATACGGCTGCAACAAAAATCACCGATATATCGAATCAATCAGAACGGTTGGGTACACCCTACTCTTTAGTATTTCGCGTGTGATCGGGGGAGTGTTTCAAAACATATTTTATTGAACTCATCCACCCTTACGGAAACAATAGTGTGGCCGCAATAGAAATTGACACCACATCACCCGATACAATCTACCCCGAGGGTGTTATGAATATATATTTAGGGGATGATTTTTTTCACATCCATCGCTTGTTTTTAAGGGAAATGTGATAAAACACAAAACTCATTTGTTCGCGGGGTGAAACACACCCTTTTCAATTTACTTACAGTATTGAAAACGTGTATTCGATATTTGATATAGATAGCGCAATCATTTTTTTCTCGCGTAATATAACATAGGTACAACAGAGTATGCGTTGATATCAGAGATTTTCTTCTCGCGTAATATAACATAGGTACAACAGAGTATGCGTTGATATCAGAGATTTTCTTCTCGCGTAATATAACATAGGTACAACAGAGTATGCGTTGATATCAGAGATTTTCTTCTCGCGTAATATAACATAGGTACAACAGAGTATGCGTTGATATCAGAGATTTTCTTCTCGCGTAATATAACATAGGTACAACAGAGTATGCGTTGATATCAGAGATTTTCTTTATCTAATCTTTATGAGACATGTTATTTGTTTTGTTTATCTTGTTGATTCATGGCATAATAATATTATATCGATACCTAAGAATTATTAAATTACCAAGTCCATTTAGGCATCTTTATAAATACCGTATCTCTATAAATAATGTTTCTCATTTTATTTATTAACGATATATATGGATAATCATTTGTTATTTTGTTTATCTCTAGTTGTTCCAGTAAATTTATTCTTACACTCTTTCATTATATATGTAAAAGTTTTGGCTTATTATTGCCAAGCGGGACGTGATTATTCTCTAAGAAACGTTCTGCGAATTTTGGAGTCTACTTTAAAAAGTCCTTCCCGTCTGTCTGATGTATCGTTACAGTCTTCGTGATCACATTTTAAATTTCATATTTAAGTTATTGAGGTTAGTTCCTATATTAGTATTGATTCTAAAACTTGTTTTTAAATCACTTTTATTTTTATTTTCATTCCTATTATTACAGATATTAGACCTAGAAACTCCAAACATTCAAGTTTACAATTCTCACTTTTTGACCTCCTGTTTTACTACTCCCAACGAAGTGTAAAGCATATGTTAAACCTGATCATCATCGATCTGCCTTTCTGCATGCGTGGATTTTATTGTATTTACCACAATTAACACAAATCGCGTCATCCATGCGCAAGTCGAACTCTCCGGTCTTATTAGCAATCAGAGGGCGCGTCGCCCGGCGCAATATATGATTATTTGATTGAAATTCTTGATTTTGTATCAAACTCTACGTGCACACGTCTTTAATTTTAAATTCATTGACCTACATGGTTGAGGGGTAAGGCTCTCGACTACGAATCCGAAGGTCGCAGGTTCAAAACGTGGCGTGCGCAAGAAAATTTAATTTAATTAATTTGTGTTGTTTCACAATTAATTCATTTTGAAATAATATATAGTGTATTTGCGCACGTTCCAGAGTGGAAGATACTCTCAGTATCGCCCCGGTGAAAGACCATCATTTAGAATTAAAACGTTGATTGATATGGCTTTTAGCCGTGTTTGGTGACCAGATCTGAATAGCCAGGTATTTTCCCACCTTCCTCTTCCCCTTCTCCTTCTCCTTCCCCTTCCCAATACCTTCAGCCTCACAAAATTCCCCAATTGGGAATGCCATAGTCTCACTGGCTTCAGACGGTCGGGAGCAGTGGGGACTCTTGTGCGGTATTCATGTAAAAAAAAAACAATAATTTGTTTTTCATTGTTAATACACTTGCACGTGAGAAAGCCTTGTCGGCGATTTAAATGGAATGGAAAGTGCGATACGTATGAAAAAGTAGATCAAATTTGAACGATTTAAAAAATATCTCCGCCCAGGGTGAACCAAATGCGGTTCACGCCGTAATCGACCCTACTATAGTGCGAGATGTGGGAGAATACAAATCAAAATCGAAAAATTTGATTTACGACACATCGCCGGAAATGATGTAGAACTAATATGAAGTATAACACATGCAAATTACATTTTTAGTAATATAACAAATTAAAATTAATATTTACCATAGTTTTTTGATCGTGTGAGTGGCAAGCCAGTTCGGAGCATATCACTAAATAATCGCACGTTTAAAATTTAAAAAATATTGGAAATATATATTTTTTTAAATGTTTTGTTTTTATATTTTTATTTACGTAATGATATTTACATAGCAAATACGATTTTTTTTTAAATACAAGAAACCCTCAAATAGTTTTCTAAGTTGCCTCTAAATTGTGATTTTTTTTCATTGCCTATACTTCATAATTTAAAACAAAAATAAATAAAATACTTCTCATACGCACTAGATATTTACTAAACCTTTGATTAAAAAAATATATCATTCAGTTCAGATGGGTATTTTGGCCTCAAATCCAAAATTAAGTTATGTATGAAATTGGTTAGTTAGTAATTGAAAAATTATTAAATAATGTCATTAAAAATTATTCATAAAACACAAGGCAGGTAAATTGACGAAAAACAATCGGTTACAAAATATTACATCACACATAACAGGAGCATTTGTTTCCTTAGAACGGGCAATCTGCCTAGCTGGTACTAATATCGACTTGACTAGACATAAAAGTGCATTTGAATTGTTTTCAGTTGGTCAATATTCTCAATTTTCATTAGTTATTATACAATATTATGTACTTTCTGTTACGTTATTATACTATATAAAACTATCTACATGATATAATAATAAAATAAAAATTATTTAATCTTTTGTATGAAAAAGTATATTAGAACAAAAATTAAATTACCACACACACAACGTCATCTTTATGTATATTTTTTTTCCTTTCACTATCTACCTAACAACCCATAATTTAAAGTATCAATTTGCATAAAAATATGAATTAAAATTATTAAATTAAATTTGTGAATAATAATTAGATTGATTAGACTCCGTTGGGTGCCGCGGGCAAACCCCTCGTATAAATTAATATATTTGAATATAACTTTGATAAAGACGTGCCAAAAACGATAAAATAAGAAAAATCCCTCAAATTAATGATGATACTAATCAAACGTAACGAAACCATACATGTTCCAGGTAAATCCTCGTGTTTTCCTCTGCTCCGCTCCCTTACCTATATTAATATCTCTGACGTTGTTTGTCCCTTTTTTAACCGATAATGCAATATTTAGAACTTTTTATCTACATGTTACCTTCTGAATTCGCTTTTATAAACGGTTCACTGAAAATAATTGGAAACACTTTCGAATGAAAATATTAAATAATAACATTTATAAGAGGTATGTACCTTGTTAATAATTACGATCAAAATAAACGAACTTTATTAAAAATAATTCAAATTGATAGCCAATTAAGAATAAAATCGTTAAATACATCATCATAAGCAACTCCCAATAAATCTCATCCGGGAGAAATCTTGATTTACAGTTCGCCCTGTGTAATAAATGCCTGCATACCTGCTTCCCAATACTGAGATTCTGATAGCTTATAACCAGGCCCCGAAAGGCTACTAGTCAATTGCTACGTTGAATACGTAAGCAATATTCAACCTAGTAGAGGGGGATGTTTCTAGTAAAATAAAATACAGCCTCCTTCCTCTGGGGGTGGCGGCGCACCCCAGGGCACCCACCCACCCCCGCTGAAGCCGGTCGCTGGCGGCCATACTTTATGAAGACAATGATATTTAGCGAGGCTGAGAAAGTGTTGCTTAGTTCTAATTGTACAATGGCCATCCCTGGGGTGTACTTTTTATCAAACTCGGGTGTGACTGATTTGAATGAGTGATAAATGTGAGGGGATGTTATTCATTCAGTCATTTTGGCTTTGCAGTGTCAAAACTGATATTTTTTGTTTTGTTTTATCGTTTTTGCTTCTAACGATCTGTTTATGAGCCTTAGCTTAAATTCGTATTTACTTTAAAGATGGATGATTTTACTTGTTTCTTATTCAACTTTGTTCTGATATCATTTTTAGTCTCACACTCGTACTAATCACCAAGCCTATCAACTGTCATAATTCGACTGACAAACTAATAACGAAAAAAAATACAAACGCTCGTGGGTTGACTGTCTAAAAACTCAATAATATTTCCGATTTTACCGAGGGGTACTTTACTTTCCGACAAAATAGCTGACTACGTTAGGAATCTATGACAATAGTAACTACATAAAGTTTGTGAACAAATGCAATCATCTCAATAAAATTGGAACACTCGGATTGCTTCTTGAAGACTCTGACAGTTGTCACTTATTGTTCTAACTTGTTTTCTGGAATTCCTTTGCTCTGTTGCGTTACTCAGAATTATTATATTAAAACCCGATTCTCTGGAGCGCACTGTCACCTTTGGTGCCTGATTGCCACGATTTTGTGCAAGCTGCAATAGCTTTTATGGAGAACAGAATATTATTCCAATATCTAAATTGACGATCCCTTACCTCACATCATGTGCAAAAGCTGATTACTGCTTCCCTTTTAATTTTGTTGGCTTGAAGGGGATGGGGTAGAGGTGGTTACTTAGCAGTTTTAGAAGAGTCCAGAGGTGCTGAGGTCTCCTCTCCGTTTTTTGGGACTGAACGTTCGGGAATCAGGAGTTAAATTGGGCTCAAAAGCCTCAATCATTGTTCACCATCAACATTGAACTTGGAACTGAAATCGGCTGGTGAGTAATGGGATAAAATAATATCTATAGTTTCGTTCAAATCCTTAAAAACTGATTAGTGGCTGAATCATAAAGACTTGGTATATGGCGATTACATTAAAAGCGTGCCTTGATTAGAAAGACACGAGCATTTGTTAACATTTTCGATGCTTGCGAGATGTGTGCAAATATTTTTCAACTCTAAAAGTAGGCCAAAGGAAGTTATTCCTTTTAACGTGTAAAATAAATTTATTTCATCATCGTAAAAACTATTTAAATGGATATTTCAAGTCGTATTTTAAATAAAGGGATGCATACGAAGTTGCTTTATTGTTTACACAGACTATTTATTTTTAAAGAAGGTAAACATTCTCCAGTTACGAATAATCCGACAATATTTAAAAAAAAACTCACGCTACTATAAATACTAAGCGGAAATATTGCTCGTGTCATGATGGAGGTAGATTTGACACTCAGTCATTAACCAGTCTAGTTTGGTTTGGAAAAACACGCTGTTGGGGAGAATAGGCTAGGAAGGTTCGTTGTGGGGCTAAGAGTGAAGCATTTGATCCCACCAACAAAATTATAAATCTGACTGCGAATCAAAACATTGAGTAAACTTCAGGAAACTGATTTATGCCTCATAACTCATCGCAGATTATAAATAAATTAGAGCTATATATTATTAACAACAAAACCTAAATGTGAGAAGAATCGCCACCCTTAAATAACACCCCCTTCATCTACGAGAAACCCTCTATTCCGTCGTAGCCCGTAGCAGTAGGGTAGCCGTTGCTTGTAGCGTTGCCGGCTCATTAGGAGACTTTGGAGAACGCTCAATTAGCAAAGCTTCCACGAGCTACCAACACTACCCTAGCTGTAATAAGCGTCATCGATGGACTGTGATTAACTAGAAAAACACTTCAATCTCAGGTACGTTTTCTTACAAGCTAAACTATTTTAATCAGGTAATAAAAAACTTAGGTTCTTCAGTTTTCGATAGGGTATTCGAGGCGAACATACAAACTTGAAATCAAAACAAAGCATTTTATTTCATGAAGTTTGTATACATTATTTTAGAGTACTATTCATATTTCCATACATTCGGTATGTAATTGAGCATACATTGTGAAACTGTCTATGTATCTAAATTTTAAAGACATTTAAAGCTCCGTGAAATTAATATATCTACGAAATGTTCATTTATATTTATTCCTCTTGTTGTTACACTTCAGCTTCAGTGCTCAGGGCCAGGAAGACTATGGTAAATGGTAAATAACAATTCCAATTGGGAAATGTTGCGAAGCAGAAGAAAGTAGAAAGGAATGAACCTGGCTATAGATTTCAAATTTTCAAACTCACTTTTCATCCCGCGCGGCTTGTTTATTACCTCCAGTAGATTTGATGCTTTCGGCACTATGTCGGTACATATTTGTATCAAATAAATCATTGAATTATTTTTAGCAGATACGCAGCTAACCATTTCACACTAATAATAAATAATAATAATTGGATTACTTCTATAGCGCGTTTTCATGGGAAAATCACCTGAAGGGCGCTATACAATTAATAACATGTCACTTGACCTACAACCAACATCTTACAGCTAAAATTTATTACTAATGGCTTATAAGGAAGCTTTATAACTATCGACTTACAACTAAGACTTATGGCTAAGGATTAACTACTGAGACTTATAGCTACAATTCAGACTTAAGTAGGTATAACTAGAATATAAACCTAACACATATATAAACCTAGTACATATTTAAAACTAAGAAATATTTATGATCAAGTGCATATTGGATATACGGTAATGCAAAACGACTTACAACTATGGCAGAGTCTTACAACTAACATACCTATTTATAATATTATAAATACATGTTATGATTATTGCTCGTGCTGTCAGTGGTAAAGCATACAAAATTAAAAGTGTAATAAGTGTTATTGAAATTATAGAAGATAATCTGGGCGGTAGAAGGTGAATAGGTATATAAGTAATTCTTATGGAGTACTAGAAAACACCATTAAACCAGTGCGGTCGTTATTCTGGATACGATAATTTAAAAGGATAAGTCTTTAGTTTTAGCCTGAATTCAGTAGAGCTGTCGATATTTCGTAAATGTGAAGGGAGTTTGTTCCAGGCTGTTGGGTCTGCCACCGCAAAAGCTCGGTCTCCGAAATTGGTATTGGGATTGCGTTTAGGTACTGAGAATCTTCCTATGGGCGTTGAAGATGCCGATCGAAGAGATGATTGCCTAGTATTGACATCGAATAGTATTGGAACTGTGCACTCCAAAGCACAGTTCGTGCCATATCGTGAATCGCCTTAAAGACCATCCAGCATAATTTGAACTGGATCCTCTCAGGACATTTAAGCCAATGAAGGTTCCCCAGATGTTGTAATATAATAAGTATTTGGAAACGCCGGTTATTAGCCTTGCTGCAGTATTGAAAATGGACTGAAAATCTGTCAGTATATATTTTGGGGAGACTTACATATACTCGTATGTCGTTGCAATAATCAAATCGTGATAGGACGTAAGAATTATCCGGATTTTTAAAAGTATTTCCATTTAGAGTGTCACAATTCGTTTAAAAACTATATTCACTATAAAATTTTCGCAAACACCAAATACTGTAAAGAAAACAACAAATTTAGCTGTTGTGTATTCGTAAAATCTGTAATTTTGACAGCCGTGAACAATATTCTTTTCTCTGCATTGAACTTATTCCTGAAGTACTCGTAGTGATCCTTGATGACTTTCACGGTGTAAATAACAAGTTGCAGGTTTGAGCCTCCGCATTTTTTTCTCTGTACATATTACTTCCCTTGAAAAATGAAAATTTTGTTCACTTAAAAAAATGTGTTATTTTTAAGTTAATCTCTATTCAGATGACTAGTTGATAGGGGAATTATTTGAACTTCCGTCAATAGAAAAAAATTGTAAAGTTTGACCAGAAAAATGTAAATAACACGTGTGATTCCGTTACTTAACATGTTAAAGGCATAAAAAAAATGAACAGCATTTTTTCTGAATGCTGCTAAGTCAGCAGTCTATAGATTTTGGTCTGCTTTAAATATGTCGTGTTTTATTGAATATTTGTGAAACGATTGCCCACGCCCTACACGTTATTTACACTAGCGCGCTCCCTCTCTCTTCCGTATTGACGGTTTTTAAGACCATTGGGTCATTGGGTGCGCAGCCCGCTACAAAATAACAGACCTGTAAGCTATTTCCAAAAAGCTACTTAATACGATGCAAGATGTAATAAACAAGCGGACAATTTAACTAAAATTACTATGTTATATATGAATTGTGAATCATTTAATAGCCACCGAACAAGGCAAATGTCATTTGAATGAAATTATTGTGAAATAAACAAAAATATCGTAAATATTTTTAGTTTCTGTCCTTTTGTCCGGTTTCATCTTTCATGAAGGTTATGTGAATATTATTTTCTTCAATGATTAAATATTACGATGAGGTTTTTAAATTTCAATAAAAATAATTAATAATTAAAAATTGAATTTAGACTTTTATAAAAAGTCAATAGATGTCTCATATAAATAAAAAGTCGGATGTAAATCCGAGACACTGTTTAAGTTTGCAATTGAGTTCGGGTAGAACTTTGTAAACATCATAAAAATAGCTGCCAATAATATGAGATTAAAAATGGAAGATAATATTCACAAATCTTGAATTTGAGATATGATATCGACGAAGATGACACAAATTGAACTTGTCTCATTAGCAAAATAGGTTGAGGGTTGCCCCGGATAGGCAGAGGACCTGGGTTCGAGTCCCAGATGCGACTGAAATATTTTTAGTTTCTGTCCTTTTGTCCGGTTTCATCTTTCATTTAGGTTATGTGAATATTATTTTCTTCAATGAAAAATATCGTACTTTAAAACGTTACGGAATTTTATGAAATATCTTATTCAAAACAGATTAATAGATTTTTACATGGAATATATTACGCATCATCTAAAACAGCACAATTCGTCGAATAATATTAGTAGAATGAGTGAATTGACTTATTTCATATTTCCTTGGATGCTTTAACTTTTACACTGGGAATGGTTTTTAACACGCTTATGAACAATACTTAAAGTAATTTAAAATTCAAACCAATTTTGTCCAATTAAAATTAAAATTTTCTTTAATAAACTGTTCATTGCCACACGGATTAATTTACATCTGTCAAAACAACACAGCCATGACACTTCTAGTGACTGTTATGTTGTAAAAATGGTGTGTTGTCGATTTATGACTTAGGCTGCTCTCTGACGGTCAGGTGAGGAACGAACTTTTCACTCGCTACTGGAGACACTGGACAGAAAAGTCAAGTTTGCTAAAGTAAGGCAACGGTTTGCAACGCAGTCCATTGTGGGACTTTTCTGAACAGTGTCTCCAGTAGCGAGTGAAAAGTTCATTCCTCACCGGACCGTCAGAGAGCAGCCTTATCTGGACAGTCGGGGGCGCCGCTGGATATTGAGGACACAAAAAAAAAAATGATAAAAAAACCGCTCATTCGTCACCCTCTTTTAGTCATCTGCCCAGATTACCTGTTTGAATTTGTTTTATATCGTAAAGCATATCATAAATTGGAATTAATTTGGGGTATATTTGTCAGAATCAAAATGCAAATGTTCCAAATTTGAACCAAAAATATAACCAACTATAAATGTAACGTCAAGAAAAAATATATGCGTCGCATATGTTCTAAAATTAAAGAAAGCAATTTATTTATGCTTATGTACGATTATGATATTTTAATAATTGGAACTGAAGTACCTTTGTCCTATATGCATTAATTTTTATTTTTATTGTGATACGAATAAAGCCTATTTTCCAGGTTATTGTTTTTATTTTGTATATAAAATGTGTAATATTTTTTGATGATGTAAAAACGAAGTTTGCAATTTTTCGTCTAAGCAAGTCGAATTACGTCCCGTGTGTTTTTATAAGTAACAACTAAGTTCTTATTTATAAAAACAAAATGCCACCAAAAACGACTCTTCCATTATCAGCGTACAATGCACATTGTCTTCAAATAATTGCAAAAGCTGTGTCGCAAGAAACATAAATCAGGACAGTTTCCTTCTTTCTATTTAGAATGAGAAACAGCAGAGCACCTTCTTCAGATGTTTCATCAAAACAGCATTTCCATTAACACATAGAAAATAAAATATCAGCGCGAAGGCAAACAGTCGCCGCTATATTCAATCAAACAATGTATGCAGATCCGGGACGGCCGCTAAGTAAGCAAGGGGCGGGAGGGCGGGGAGAAGGGGTGGTGTGGTGGGGTGGTGGCCACCCAGCGCTCGTATTCTTAGACTTAAGGCTTGTTTACAATTTGTCCATGATTAATAAATAATAATATTTATTAAAAACGTATAAACGAATTCCTAATTTTTTACCACAATGAATTCATTGTTTACCTCAATTGGTCGTAGGTCAAAAAAAATCGTTTTTCGATATTAAAAAAAAAGTTTCAATTCTTTCGAAATGATTGTTATTCTCTAGCACACACAACTTTAAGACAAACATAATTTGTGTTCCATTCTTTTAGCGTTTTTTTTTCTTTTTCCATATTTTTTTAAGGAACGGTTACGAATAACCTAGTAATATTTGAATTACTCTGATTAGAATCATGATTGGGGGATATAGCTAGTAGAGGTTTGAACCAGCGATACATAGTCTGAGTGGGATCCCGACGCTTTAGACCATTCGGGTACTAAACGGACTTTATTATCACCATTATGGAGATGGAAATGAGTATGTAGCGCATAAAATATATTTTTTAATCTCTTTATTAATTGATAACAACACCTCTGCTATAGGTCACCCCAAGTGATGCGTTATATTTGGTGGCTTAGCAGGAGTGCCCGGTTTCATGGGGTGAGGTTTGTCTTCACCAAATGCGTGATGGACAGGATTGGAAGAAGCTGGTTGAGGGAGACCCCCTGACCGCTCCTGCCGGACTCTCTCGACCCATCGCCTTTCACAGCAGTGGGAGGGATAGATTAATACGCCCGTCACTCCTGAATACACTGACCCCCAGATTCCTACGCGCCTCTCATACCTTTTTCCTTCCGAGAACTTTATCTCCTTCTTTTCTTTTAAAAACATTCCACGCAGCATCCACAAAAGTGACATGGACCCTGAGGGAAATTATTTAATTGAGTTAATTTTTAAAAAATACATCCGGCAATACGGGTCTTTCTTCCAGACGAAGGAAGGGTTTTTCAATTGGTTATTCAATCGTCTTATGATCAAAGGACGATGAAACAACGTTTTTAAAAACAAAAAATATTACATGAAGGGAAGCCCGCGCTGTTCCAACTGTTGAAGTCATTAATTAAAATGAACAAAATAATTTTTAAATTTTATTATGTGATGTTATTTGTGTGAGTGCGCCATAAGATTCACCTCTTTCCCATGTGCCCCCGCCCTCCCCTCATGCCACGCCACTGGCCTCCGCATCGCAACCCCTAATGACGTAAGCAAAAGCAAAACAAAGAAACGTTTTCTGCGGACTCCCGCGCCAGACTTATTCCGAAGCAGTTGCGGCGCGTCGTGTTGTGACTTGCTGCACATGAGTTTAATGTGACACATTAAACTTACATTACATTAAATGTAACGTATTATGTTATGATAATAATAATAATTGTATCATTTGCATAGCGCCGTTTTTGTGAAAAATCACCTCAAGGGCACTGCAGAAATGTTTATTGTCCAATTCTCTATCTTATCACCAACTATAGACAATCTATTAATACTACTTATGGCTAACAAATTGCATTCATCGGTTCATCGAACTGTAATACAAATACATATATATATATATATATTTTTTTTTTTTTTTAAATTACCTTTTAAAAAAATATATTAATGAAATATATGGGTTCATACATTATAATAATATAGTTAAAAAAAAAAGTTAAAAAATTATTACTACTCTTCAATTAAAATCATTTGCATGTGGATGGAACAGGAGTGTACATTAATTTGCTAATAGTCAAGTAATATTTTTGGTACATGTACTCATTATTATCATAATATTAACTGCTTGCAGTTTGATTATAGAAAATAAAATAAATGTGGATGTCTAGAGATATTTGTATTAATGTAAGTGTATTGTATCATGACGAAGGTAATATGTGTATATTTAGAATATTTTTTTTGTGTGGAAAAAATGGTATTTAATATGTCTAATTTTTTTTCTTAATAATGTCTTTAAAATGTTTCTTGACAGATTTCAACATTTGTATTTTGTCAGTAAAGCTTATAATTTCTTCCGGAAAATTATTGAAAAAATACTTTACTTGGTAAGTAAGTATATTGCAGACGTAAGTAAAAACATAGTATCTTACTTAGGGAATATAGTGTGTTTTTACTTACCACGGCAGTATGGTGGTGTTGTGCAAAAGAAGTGTTTAGTTTTTGGCAAAAGAATATATATTAACGTGTAGTACGATTTTCCGTTATGAATGAATATTTATATTTTTCTTTTATAATCTGTATAATGCATTTGACCATTGAATGTGATGCCGCAATAAAATATGGCTATGGCACACTCACATGCACCATGCTGTCAACCTTTTGAGATGTTGATCCGTGTTGCACTTCTATCTCAATAAAATTGGGTTAAAAGGGAAGCAAATCGACTTTAAATTCTAAGAGTCTACGAATTTAAAACTTTGTGCAGTGAAAATCCAACACGGATAATAAATATTTATATTGGAGATACAATTTACCTACATATATAAAAAAGTATGTAAAATATAAAATGGGTGCACGTGATTTTTTTTTTACAGTAACTTCACACAAAAGGTTCTGGGTGAAATAATTTCTCTCAAGGACTATATCATATTTGAGGATACCGTGTGGAGGGTCTTTTAGATGAAAGGAAGGAGTGAACTCGGGTCTTGAAGATACCCATGTTGTAGGAGGGAAGAAACACAGAGGCCGGCAGATCATTCCACAGCCGAGCTATTGAACACAAGAACGCGTCACGTTCTCATTTTTCAAATATCAACCTTGTGCAAATGTTGGGCACGCGTTTGGCGTGTTTCCGGACTATGCGCCGGTGCCAAAGGGATCAATGACGCTAGTTCCCAAGAGCACCTTCATATGTGTAACAACACTGCAATTCGTTTCAATTTTTGTTTTAAATTGTCTTATACTGGCTGAAGTTCCCGACGTTGCCCGGGGTTATGAATGGTTTGGAGGTTGTAATGTGTTTGTGTTACCCCTACCCCTACCCCTACCCAATAATTTATCTCTTATTTTGAACGCCGAGTGTGCAAAATGACGGCAAGATGTTAAAAATTCTAGTTTTAAGGGTTGGGGAAAGGGGGTGGTTTTTAGATAAAATAATAATAAGAGTTCATTTCTATAGCGCAGTTTTCCGAAGATTCACCTCAAGCGCGCTAATTTATTTTATGTTGATAAGTGACCTTCCTCTTCTTTTGATGAGTGTGCAAAATTTCATCAACCTCAAATTTGTATAAAAAATAAACAAACCTAGAGACACTTTTCTTTATATATATATGTATAATAATTTTCTCGGTTTATCCGCGTAAAGTAGTCCTTAGAAGGACTTTTTAACTCCTGATGTTTCGGACAAATCACATTACACCTTACACCCATGAAAATCTCAACAATAACATATATATACATATATATATATATATATATGTATATACTAGTTGAAGTACCCGGCGTTGCCGGGGATAATGAATGGTTTAGAGTAAAGTTTTGAGGTTGTGATGTGTTATCCCTACCCCTACCCTAACCCTATAGACAGTGACCTTCCTTTTATTTTTAAGGGTAAGTGTGCAAAATTTCGTCAAACTCGGAATAAAACTGTAGATTTGTATAAAATAAAAAAAAAACAAACTAACCTACAGACTGGTTTACATATATATATATATAGATACATTGAGGAGAAATAAAATCTGTGAATAGCAAAGCAAGTTATTTCATATAACATGACACAGTTTAAGAAAAAGCATCTATTTGCTTTCAGTTAAAAATATTTGTGTTATTCATAAGATTATTGTTTACACACGGCGCATTAATAAGATAGGTACCGCATACAAGCTTCAGGCTTCAAACTGCAATCTACAAGGCATAACCCACCCATCTACCAGTCCAAGTACCTGGCAAAACTACCCCAGTCGCATCTGCGCAACCAGCCAGCGAGGGAGGCCTCGCCCCGCGTCACTCTTAATGTAACCACGTTAAAACTACACACCATTTCCTGGCTCGCTTCTCGCCTCATTCTTTATCAGATACATAATCAAACACGACACTGTTCTGTAAGCAAATTTAATGGAACTTTTATGAAAGGAAAGATGAATCATCGCTGCTAAACAACACGACAACGTTCAAAATATTAATGCAGAAGCTTCAAGACAACTTTCTTGGGACGTCCAAGAACTCTGCGTTATTTTTATTCCATTTGTTTTTTACGTGTTATTAACTAAAGCTGTTAAATTACTTTAATCTTTTAATAAAAAATATTTTTAAAAAGCATTTATATTTCTTACGCGATACTTTTTTCGTCCAGTTTTCATGTGGATTGTCTTTACAGAGAGCTGATTTAGTGATCCGGCTCACTAAACCGAGCCGCTTCGCCCTCCACTAATATGAAAATATATTTGTATTTCCATTTCTGAAACTAAATATGGTGGAATTCCATTAAAATAATTTATTATAATTATTTTTATTCTCTATTCCACTTTTACTTTATAACCTGGCCGGTCTATTCACCCCATCACCGCCATCTTCAGACTGGTACAATGTCTTTCTTAAACAATGCTATATAAATATATATACAATTATCCGGGTATCGGGGGGAGGAAACTATGATTAAATATTAATTTTATTTAATATTCGTGATTTTCAATTTTATTTTATCAATACCGTGATGGCCTGAAATCGTTCAGGCCATAAAATAAAAAGTGGAAAATTATTTTTAAATTGTTTTAATAAATTATAATAAAATTTATGATTACTGATGCAGAGTTGCAGCAAAAACAGTTTGATCAGTTTGAGCATGTTCAAAACGCATTCATTCCAACAGAAGTCACATACAAATACTTCATAATATCGAAGTTAAATACATTTAAAATTAAGTAATATTCCATCACGTGTCGTAGTACCCCAAAACATGTGCGGTGATCGCAGCACGGTCGACTACGGCTACGCTAATAACAGCACCGCAGACTCGTAGACGATTGTGTCGTAGCAGATGTGATGTGTCGTAGACGTATGGAAAATTACTCGTTTTATTTAGATAGAGGGGACGCTTCATTCCCGTTGCATTCTTCCATCTCCGGATCGGGTGGAACAATTCTGTAATAGCCGTTGTGGGCTCTTCCATTTTTAAATATTACAATTCTTTCTTGGTAAGTTGCTGTAAAATATATAAATAGTACATCTGTTCATTTTCAATAATAAGATCATTATTTATTTATTAGTAATTAGTTAACTTTTGATGTTATTCTTCATGTTTGCCTATATTTAGTTCAACTCAGAATGTAATTACTCCTTTATCAATAACATTAAAGTTTGATTTATCGACGGAAGCAATCACTTTGTTGCTTAACATTATTAAAAATGTTTTTTTTATGCCACTTTATTTTATTAATATGTATTTCTGCATTCGACCGGTTTCGGTTGGACGCAACCTTCTTCAGGAATGTATGGTACACAGTTTATATGTGTACATTCCTGAAGAAGGTTGAGTCCAACTGAAACCGGTCGAATGCAGAAATATATATAAATAAAATAAAGTGGCTTAAAACAAAAACATTTTTCATTTAAATTATAGTTTCATTCTCGATCCACCCCAATTCATCCAAATTCCAAAGCCCTACAAACTTGGGATGATCGAGGAATATTGGCGCGCAGAGCATAAATGTATTTAAGGTATGGGTGAATATTTTTATTTTGTTAGAAACGTGTGATTTTATACAGAAAATTTTATATAATATCATAACTCCGAAGGTCAATTAAGTTGCGAACTGAAAATTGTTACCTCGACCTATAAATTAAAGATAGAAAAGTTATACGAAGTTTTTCACCCTAGAACTTACTATTTTAAGTAGACTATCAGGAGTTTTTCAGTGGATGGAGATGTTTTGCTTCACAGTTAATATATTTAAATTTGGGAAAAAAAAATCGGTACCACAAGGTGATAAAAACGATCAATATAATGTCTGTACCTACCTATATCTTCACGAAGAGAATGATTTTTTTAATGCACATTCTGCGTTTTCTAAATTAAATGTTTTTTTAGTCAATTTAACATCATTTTTCCCTCCACACAGCATCTCCAAAAATGACATAGGCCTCTAGGAAAATAATTTTCCCAAGGGCCTCCTATGTGAAGTTACTGTAAAAAACGTTCAGATAAAGTTTAACGTCACCGTGTAACTAAATTTTAATTACGATTTTAAACCGATTATTTCCTTTTTGTCTAACTTTTCTCCTAGTAAAGATGATTAACTATCCTCTGTTGGCAAAAGTAAACAGTAAATAATAATTAAAGAAGATAATATTAAGATATCACAAATTAAATAAAAAGGTTTCAGTATTAGTAGTCTTAAAATTGAAGTATGATATCGATAAAAATTACGTTAAATAATTAGATCTCATTTGCTCAGCGAGTAGAGCGTTGTCCCCGTAAGACAAAGATCCTGGATTTCATTCCCAGATGCGAGTAATAATTTTTTTTCTGTGCTGTTTTCTGTTTTATATTTTATTTAAGATTTGTTAATATTATCTTCTTCAATTATTAAATACTACAATGAGGTGTGTGAGCTTCAATAAGTTATTCCAATAAGTTGAACAAATTAAAAGTTTTTTTTTTTTATAATTACTTTTTACTAAAAAATTACTAAAAGTTATAAAATTGAATAATAAATATGAATACTTGCATATATATAGCGTTTTCAAAAATACAAATTTGTTCAATGTGATGAAATAACAACAACAAAAAAATATCACAGTATCTTCAGTAATGCGAAAAGAAATGTTTAAAGAAAAGTTGAAGCTTCATACCGCCCTACACATATACACTTTGTAAAATGTTACTAATTCCACTCCGTCTCTGATCATACTATTTCCTTCTCCCGTAATTTGTCAGGTGTGCAAGCACGTAATGGATAATTGCGGATAGTGTTATAATTTGGTCAGCATTTAGCAATGGCAGATTTTCGGCACTGCCGCACATGGAACGCGGAGCAGGGCTATGTGTGGAGGCTTCCCCGCCAGGTCGGCGGGCTGGGGTTTCGGGTTCGCTTCCGGCCTTTAATGAGAACGGAAGGAGCCAGGCTCCACTCGCCTGTCTTGCATTGTTCTAAGAAGCAGACCGTCTGCCTAAGCTTGCCGCTGCCTTCAGACCGCACGGAACCGAAATAATATTTTTGGTAGCTTTTGAATGCGGGCTGCAAGTTGCCAGGGCTTTCGCAAGCCGAGGGATAAGTGGAGGTTGCGATTCATTATGAAGCGAAATCGTTGCAGGAGCATTGTTAAGTGTTTTTCTTTCTAGACTTGCTTGCATGGTGTGTTAACATTTATTTTTTATTATTTATTAAGTTAAACGACATACATAATTATTTCACTTTCTTAACATAACTACATACATATTATATTAATTAACTAAATACATATTATATTAATTAACTTCATGAATATATATTATATTAATTAACAACATGCATATATATTATATTAATTAACTACATACGTACATATAATATTAATTAACTACATACATACATACATGTTATATTAATTAACTACATGCATACATATTATATTAATTAACTACATACATGCATATTATATTAATAAACTACATACATACATATTATATTAATTAACTACATACGTACATATTATATTAATTAACTACATACATACATATTATATAAATTAACTACATGCATACATATTATATTAATTAACTACATACGTACATATTATATTAATTAACTACATACATACATATTATATTAATTAACTACATGCATACATATTACATTAATTAACTACATACATGCATATTATATTAATTAACTACATACATACATATTATATTAATTAACTACATACATACATATTATTCTTAACCTTTTTTAATACTTATATTATGTATCATATTACTTTATATTATTTATATACCTTACATATTATTCCTACACGACATACTATTCATAATTTACGTCTAATATCTATCTTGTTTATTATTATTTTATATTATACATTGTTATTTTGCTCACTTATTTTGAGACTGATCAATTTTTTTTAATGTTCTTACTCAAGCCTATGTTTTTAGGCTATCCTGAAGGAGATACATATACCCTCCTGACCTATGCTTCTTTTACCACTTTCCGTCTTTACTGTACTCGTTTACAATTTATTATGTTGTCTTGTGTAGTGTTCGTGCACTTGTGATGTTTTTATAAATACTGTGTTCATGTGTATAATTCCATTTTGTAATTTGTAGATTAATAGGTGTATATTATATTTTTACATCTTTCTGAATTTCAGCAAGTTAGTTTCTTGGTTTTTTTGTGGGGGTGTCTGGGTTATAATTGAAAAGTTTTTGTTTTTTTTATAACTTTATTTTGTATTATTTGTAATTCGTTTATGAATAAAGCAAATAAATCATTTTTAACTGCCCAATAACAATTCGGGATTGTTTATAAAACCATTCAATGCGGGAGTGAATTTATCAAATCATAGCTAGAAACTGTAAGAATCTATTTGATATAGAGAGAATTCAACAAACATCAAATACTTTCGTCATGAAATTTGTGCAGGTTTTCTGTCTAAATGTGTTAGGTCAATTCCATCGGAAGCCATAAAGCTTGTAAAATATTCATTTAAATCACCTTTAAATGTTGAATTAGAAAAAGGTTTTCGAATAAACGATTATTGAAACTCGGGCAGAGCCTGTTAGTAATTGCTATTTATTTATAATATAAGTTTTTTCGAAGGAAGCAAACATTTTGTGGTGTGACATTATATATTAAATGAAAAACACAATTTGTGAAACACCACTTTTATTTGAATTAATAGTCCCATACTTATTTTATTCCCTTCTCCCCCCCCCCCCCCCACCCACTTATCATTCCTAAATAATGTGTCCCCTCCCAGCTCCCACTCTATATGTGTCTCTTTCTTTCATTTTGTATCTCTTTCACTCATTGTTTTATGTATATATATATATATGTGCCTGTATCTAATTATCTTTAGTTAATAATAAGCCCTGACGAAGCTTCGGTGAAGCGAAACCTGGTTGGCGATCGTTATTAATTCAAATAAAAGTGGTGTTTTACAAATTGTGTTTTTCATTTAATATATAATATAAGTATTTACCGTCATTAACTTTTCACAAAACCACCCTTTCTATTTTACCTTTTAGTGGTTGCGTCTTCATACATTATATTTATTAACAAATTTATAAACACATTTTTTTTTAATCTTTTTTTTACATGAGTACCGTACAAGAGTCTCCACAACTTCTCCTAACCACCTGGAACCAGTGAGAATATGGTATCCCCATTTGGGAAATGTTGTGAGACTGAAGGTATTGGGTAGGGGAAGGAGAAGGGAAGAGGAAGGTGAGGAAATACCTGGCTATTCAGATCTGGTCACCAAACACGGATAAAAGACATTTCAAACAACGTTTGAATTCTGAATGGTGGTCTTTCACCAGGGCGATACTGAGAGTATCTTCCAATTTAAACGTGCGCAAATATACCATATATTATTTTTAAATTAATTAATAGTGAAACAGTACAAATTCATTAAATAAAATTTACTTGCGCACGCCCGGATTTGAACCCGCGACCTTCGGATTCGTAGTCGAGAGCCTTACCCCTCGACTATGGAGACCGTCAATCTATCTGCCCTTATTATTATGTATATGTTACATATCAAAATGGCAAAACATTGTTTTACACTATCCCATAGTAGACAGCTCACATGGTAAAAATTCATGGAAATATTATTTAACATCCCCCACTGCACTAAGAAAGGCTTAATATTAAGTCGTTTACCCTTAGGGTCATCAAATTGAGTGCAGCGCAACCCAAAAATATTAAAATTCCAGGCTGAGCTTCCAAACTGTTTTATTTTCATATGTCGTTAAAAATTCCGTTTTTCTACCTACGAGTATATCAAGACACGCTAGTTTATCAAACTAATTTTTATGGTGTTACAATAATGCATCATGCTGAAAATAAAACACATGAATTGTTCCAGAACTATATTCACATTATGCTTAGTATACTAATAGTTAATACCCGGTTCCAAACAAGTTTTAAGGGGAACAGCTGCGCTGCCTGTTTCATAGATAACTTAATTTTGGATTTGAGGCCAAAATACCCATCCAAACAAAATGATATTTTTTTTAATTAAAGATTTAGTAAATATCTAGTACGCATGAGAAGTACCTTATGTATTTTTGTTTTAAATTACGAAGTATATGGCATGAAAAAAAAATCAATTTTTGAATTTTTGAGACAACTTAAGAAAATTATTTGCGGGTTTATTGTATTTGTTTTTTTTTTAATTATCACATTTGATATGTATTTAAATAAAAATATTTTTTTAAAATATTTGAAAAAAAAAAGTATTTTCAGGTCGATATTTTAAATTATGTACGGCAAATTTGTGTTCCAACGTAAATTGGTCATTTTTAATTTAATTTATAGTCCACCATAATGCTTATTTAATTTTATTTATTTTTTTTATTTCATACTTCATTATATTTTCAAAGTAGATGCAGTAAATTTTTTTGTTAAAACACCGTTAGCCCCATATAATTGTTAAAGATGCCTCTAAAATCGCGAAAAATCAATTCCTTTAATGGCCTATTTTTCATAATGTAAAACAAAAATAAATAAAACACTTCTCATACGTACTACATATTTACTAAACCTTTAATTTAAAGAAATATATCATTAGGTTTCGGTTAGTATTTTGACCTCAAATCCAAAATTAAGTTTTGTATGAAACAGACCGCGCAGCCATTCCTCTTTACGCCACTGTTTCTTAATGAACAAGAACAATTGAATACTCAAAATATTAAAAATAAAATAAAATAAAATATATAAATACTATTCCTGATGAAGAAAGCATCGGTTTTGAAACATGTAGATATGTGTATTTTAATAAAGTGGTGAATACAAAATATTTTTTAATTAATTCATTAATAATGACACCACAAAGTGAATACAAATCTTTTGAAGAAATCATAAACAGCGATAACTCTATTATTATTAAGTTAAAAATTGTATGTTCTGCAAGCCTAGTCTGAGGATGTATGTTCTGCAAGCCTATTCTGAAGATGTATGTTCTGCAAGCCCAGTCTGAGTATGTATGTTCTGCAAGCCTAGTCTGAAGATGTATGTTCTGCAAGCCCAGTCTGAGGATGTATGTTCTGCAAGCCCAGTCTAAAGACGTCCGTATCAGAGTGAAATTGGTTCATATCATATAAGGGCGTAAAACATTTTTTGAACATTTAATACTAAAAAAATCTAGCTGACCGTGAGAAATTTAAATTATATCCAGCTGATATAAAATTGATTTATGTTAATTTTAGATCCAAAAGAGTAAAATACTTTGGGAGAAGCTGTATAATCGGTCAAAGATGAAAGTGTTTGAGAATCTTTTGCGTCTCGCAATACGAAATGAAGACAGTATAATAAATAATATACCACAAGGACTTTTAAAGGATGACAGGCGACAGCAGCATACGACAGAAAAATAATTATTTAGTTCCGTCTGCGACATATATTTGCAATGCAAAGTGTGTGGAATATCAAATTTGGCAATGCGACGATTTGAAAGTGAAATGCATTATGAGTCTTGAACGTTTTTCGTTAGTTTATACATTTTTGGATGGCCTTTGTGCACAATTTGTCTGCATTTAAGGGTACGGGAAGGCGCGGCGTTTGCATACTGCGCCAAGAACCCTGCATTCCGTCTCAAGGGTGCTCTCATCAGGCATCGCCCAAAACCTTACTGATTCATATTCATGTTTGTGGTTCTATAAAGGTCCCGTAGACTACACTTCTGTGTTGTCTCTTAGTATTAATAAAATCGCCGCACTTATGTTCAATTTCTTTAAAAATACATATGTTGAATATTGATGTGCAAAATCTTAAAAACAGACCGCATCGTTATATCGTTATACAATGTATTTTTCAAACTTAACACAAAAAAAAAAAAAGAAAATGAAAAATTTTATTCTCGTTTATTATTGTATAGATTCACTTCACTTCCTAGATATTTATTATTGTATAGGTTAACTTTACTTCCTAGATGTTTATTATTGTACAGGTTCACTTTACTTCCTAGATGTTTATTATTGTACAGGTTCACTTCACTTCCTAGATGTTTATTACTGTATAGATTCACTTCACTTCCTAGATGTTTGACGAACGTGAGCTATTACAGGGTGACCCAAAATAACCTTCATGCTTTAATTTATTATGAATTTTATATATTTAGATATGGCGAATATAATATGGAACGATGCGCTGAGAAACCAATTAAAAATATCGAATTTTAAACCACCAAAAATCATCGAAAATCAACAATTGTCCCCGCGTTCACCGGATTTAACCGCTCCCGACTATTTTCGATGGACCTATTTGAAATAAAGAGTGCACTTCAATAAGCCAGGACCATTCCCCTGCTAAAAACCAATATTCGCAATGAAATCCGTGCGCACCAAACACATACATTTTTTTGCGACACGTGATGACAAATGTGTTACAACGAGCAACAATGTGCGAAGCAATAAAAATTCCACCATTTGCATGACGTAAAAAAAATTTCTTATTTGTATACTGTAATTTTTAAAAATATATATTATAACTTACTTTGAAATAAATAAAACTAAAAATTATAACGAAATCAAACCATAATGATCTTTTTTTTTTTTATTTAATGTAAATCAAAATTAATAATGTTATTATTAAGTTCTGCAAGTATTTTTAGTTTTTATTATTGTGACAGCTGTTTCGACATTTAAAGCCATTTTCAAACTGTTGGTAACCCACATTGTGACGGCTTATTTATATGATTTTATTTACTGCCACTCCTTTTCAATTTGGACTGGCTTTTAAAAAAAAATAATGATTTATTATCGATAAAACCGATTTAGTTAAGTCTGTCAGGTTTTCACATTTATAATGTGTTTCCTCGTATTTAACTGACAATGTTTTCTTAGTTGATTTATTTAAATGTGTTGTATTGTTTTGCTAATGTGAACGCACTGAGAAGCAGTGAATATATAATTTTCCTAAAAACTAAAAATACTTGCAGAACTTAATAATAACATTATTAAATTTGATTTACATTAAATTTAAAAAAAAAACTAAATGGTTTTTACGAATTAAACACAAAAACAATTAATACATAATGATCATTTTACGCCACACTGTATAATGCATGAGCGTAATCTTGGTGAGTAAAATATAGCTATACATATGCATGTATGTATGTATCAATACACTATATTTTTTACTCGCTAGCCATGATGTACTCTGCATAATTGCTTGCAACAAATTAAAAGAACAAAAAAGAATTTCGATCCCAAATCACCCTCTGAAGTTTAGTTTCACGATACGAGCGTAAAACGTGAGAGCAAATGCGTACCGTCAGTTACTTGAGACTAAATTATAAGTTTAGTTCTGTTTCCGATTTCCATCAATCGTACGTTAAATAATTGAAGAAAAACGAGTTGATCAATTGATCCAATGCGGAATAACGCTAGCACTGGTAATACTTAGTCTTGCGATTACCTCTTGAGTGGAGTCACCCGCCCGCACCCCTAATCCCCAACCCTAAACAAACACAAGTGGCGGCGAACATAAAACAAATGTGTCCCCACCCTTCGCATTCTAATGAGCCCGGATCCCACCCCTTCTGGACCCACCCACCACTCCTTATACCCCTATTGCTACCCCTACCCCTACCCCTACACCCTCCCAACTCCTACCAACCCATCACTTCAGGGTCCTCGGAAATTTCCAAAGAAAATTTAATGTTTTTAAACTTTTTTGGCGAAGTAATCAATATATGAAGCTCGTTAAGGTAATTAATTAGGCAACTTCCTCATTATTTAACTTCAATGTCGTCGTTGAGGAAAATTTCATGAATTTTTTCGCATTAAAATATTCTTAACGAAAATAAATTGGGTTTATTCGCAAACCCTTTGATCAAGGCTTAAAATTGATTTAATCTGAACTTTCGTTTGATTCTTTCGGTGTGTTTTTTTTTTGAGTGAACATGAATTTTCTTTGCCTAGAAAATCATTCCGAGGTACATATTTTTTGAAGGTTCTGAAAACGTTTTACCAGACTTAATGAAAAAAAAGAAAAGCCTCTTCATAAAAACCTCTAAAGTGTAATTACTATTTAAAGCAAATGGTAATGTGATTATCACATACAAATTATTAAAACATGTAAACCAAAAAATAATTTGTTCATTTACACATTATTCGTAGTTACTACCCGACACCACCACAATTCAGATATATTTTTACGAAGTGATAAAAATGTGCAAAAAAAGAAATTAGGCTTCGTGTCATTTGTGAGATTTCAATGTAAATTTTTAAACACCGTAGCCCATGATGAAAGTGATGAAAAGATGACCGAAAATAGTTGCATAAGGAACACCAGTCCATTTCTAAAATCAATGTTTACCTTCCAACTTAAACATCATTTTTTTAAGTTCATTTTCATTGTAAAATTTAATCTGAACGAATTTCTTTAGACCATCTTAAACGGCCGGAATCCGAACCGTACGAGGCGGGGGTACGTGTGACGTTACACGGAATGAATTTACACGGAGGAATTTACGCGCGAACATCTACGTGGCGTCGATTCGATGCTGCCAACCAAACAGAACGTTTGGACGAAATGGTCTTTTATGCATTTATAAATAATGATGTATAAATTCTACGTATAATTTTATATGATTTATACATTCGGAATCGGCGTTTGTTGATCCATGTAAATATATATATATATTTTTACGTGATATTTTTCGATCTGACATTAAGAGCCATGTATTTATTATGGGAATATATTAGAACCAGACTAACAAACATGATTTTTATTTCGCATTACCGATTTTTTATTAAATTGAACCTTCACAGGTTTCGAATAACCTCAAAATATGTGAACTTTGAAACTTCTACAATCATCACAGAGGAAAAATGTAGGAAGACTGAGCCAGCAGAGGATGAGACACGCAACGCTTGAGTGGGAACCCGCCGCTTTAGACCACTTGGCCGGAACAACCCGCGGAAAAATTTACGACGCGAAAACTAGCGTGGTTGATTTTTTAGTCACGCACATACAGATATCAGCCTTATAGCTATGATTTCAAAGGTTATAATTTAAAAAAAATTTTAAATTAAATCTATAATAGTTATTTTCTATGAACCACTATTTAATAAATAAATACCAACATGTTTTTAAATCAATTGTTCCCTCGTCAGGATACAAGTTACACTGAGAGAGTGAAATAAAAAAAAATAAAAAAGAAGATAATATGCACAAAAAACTGCTAAGCATTTCATTTAAAATTATGCCAAAATTTATTTTACTTTAAATAATAAAATAAAATAAATTTACTTAAACCACTAATTTATTAATAAATTTACTTAAACCACTATTTTATTATGTATCTAAACACATACAGGTATATCAACTTCTGCAATTATTTTTTGATGATTATTGTTGAGTTATGAATATTGCAAATATCTTATGTAGCAAAGTTTTATTGTTAAATATTATTTATCCTGAGGAGGGGAGCTTTGCTTCATGAAACATGTAGATATTTATATCTTAAAAACAGTGGTTTATACAAATGTATTCGCATTTATTATATTAATAATGACGCCACAACATCATTACACGAAAAAAAATATTATTTTTTATTTTATTCTATTTTCAATTTGATTATTGGTGCCTACAGATAGATCTTTATTTAAAAACTTAAATTTAATGTAAATCAAATTTAATAATGTTATTATTAAGTTCTGCGAGTATTTTAAGTTTTTATTATTATGTCATCTGTTTCGGCGTTTACTGCGGTTAATTCATATTGTGAAGACTTATTTATATGATTTTATTCACTCGCACCCCATTCTAATTTGGACGGGTTTTTAAAAATAGTGATTTATTATCGGTTAAACCCATTTAGTTAGAAAATAATTAAAATTCTGTATTCTGTGAGGTTTTTACGTTAATAATGTGTTTCCTCGTATTTAAATGATAATTTTATATTAAAAACCCGTCCAAATTAGAATCGTCGTCAGTCGTCAAAATGTGAATAAGCCGACGTTTGAAAATGGCCTTTAATGCCGAAACAGTTGTCACAATAATAAAAACTAAAAATACTTGCAGAACTTAAGAATAATATATTTTATTTACATTATTTTTTTTAAAATTAAATGGAGTTCTACGAATTAAACAGAAAAACAATTAAGAGGAACGCCTTAAGGGGAAGAGCGCTACCTGTTTCACACATAACTTAATTTTGGATTTGAGACCAAAGTACCCATTCAAACTGAATTATATATAAATATATATATATATATATATATATATATATATATAGTATTGTTCTATGGGGGTAAATTTTCAGACTTGGCTGGTTCGCCGAAAACGACCGTGCGCCCTATCCATTTAAAACACCTCGAGGTTCGTTTTCGCGAGACACGAAATTCACTGTTTTCCCGACATTTTTTTTTTCCTGTCTCGCGAAAGTAGACCGAACCGCCCTCAGATTTTAGAACACCGCGAGGGTCAATTTGCCCGGACAACTACTGAAAATGAATGTCGCATATGACGTTGTGATGTCGTATATGATGTTGAAAATGTGGGGTAAAAATCTGGGGAAAAATGTGATCTATAGTCCGGAAACTACTGAAAATTTTGTATCGACGATACGGAACGATTTCCATCTGTCGGCAAGAAATAGAACTAACGTTAATTCAGTAAGAAAAAAATCAAATCCGTTCGAGTTCGGCGTTGGTTCTATTCTCAACCGCAAGATTCGTTCGATTTGTTCGCGATATTTGGCGCCGTTTTCAATAATCATTAGAGTTTCGCACCCGCCATTTTAGTGAGGGAGGGTCGCTCAAAAAGTTCGCTAGAAAAATAATCAATTAATTTTCTGTTTTATTATTAAAAATTTAATTTTCCGTTTTTTTATCAGAAAATCAGTCGGGAGGTCGGAACGAACGTTCGCTTCGCCGAGTCACGTTTCTAAAATAAAGATGTAATGAATTTTATCGATTTCTCCTTACGTTTATGGTTATAAAAATATAATTATTACGAAAAAAGCGCCGGCGTTCGTGAATTCGAAACGCGGATGCTCGACCGATGACATTTCAAAAAAAAAATTTTAAATACAGACGGTTTTTAATTTTGATATTAAAATTTACGTATTTTTTCCGTGTTTTTTTTTCATTCAAAATTAGTACTAACTATTTGAGTGACCCTCATCATTTAAAGACAGTGTAGCAACTGAAAAGAACACATTTTCCCGATGCATTTATTCGAAAATAATTACTGGGTAGGTACTGAAAACTTTCCGACAAATACTAAGGTACCTACATATATCGATATTATGAATTGATTCTTTTCAACGTACGAGAAATAGGTTGCAGAAATTGAAATCGCTGTTTAATAAATATTTATATTGAATAGCGCCATTTTTTTTAAATGGACAAAATACACAGAATCCGAAGAGCGTGCAGATCTGTTTCGAGATTGACATAATATATTTATTTTTTTGTTGCTTCTAAATGGGTAATAACTTGCGTATAAAATTATAAATTAATGGATTTCTCCCAGGAGCACAGAAAATCAAACACCTGGATATTTTATAAATAATTCATTTTGATATTCTATTTCTTTTGTAATATATCTGATATTGGTATCAAAATACGCGTATTGACGTAGCGGATCCGGGCATTTCGGTGAAAATTTGAGCATTCAATTCTTGGCGCTCTTTTGCGAGAAAAGGCTAATATTGAAAGCATTTTTTGTTTCTTTTCTATAAATACTCAATACGGGTAGTGGTAGAGTAGGTATAGGGTAGAAGTAAGTAAGATATAGGGTAGGGATAGGGGTAGGGGTAGATGTAGGAGTAGGGGAAGGGGTAGAAGTAGCCGATATGGGTATCAAACGGAGCGTCGCCAACTACGCAACCTGATTTGGGCAATTAAAAATTTGGCAACAAACTCCTAGGCCCCATTTCTCGAATAAAGGTAACATTGAAACTTTTTTTCTTCTTCTTTTCTTTACATACTTAATCGTGGTATTCGTAGAGTAGGAGTTGGGTAGATGTAGGGTAGATGTAGGGTAGGAGTTGGGTAGATGTAAGGAAAATTTTTTCTCTGATTTTTTTTAAAATTTATATAGCGCTGTTTTTTTACTTTCCCCTTGAACTTAGCAGTTAGCTCCAAAGCCCCATTTTGCAGGATGTGGCTCATATTTTTAAGGGAAAATATTACGCAAAACACATTTATTAAAATAAAATCACTAGGGGTGGGGTAGGGGTCGGAGAAGGAATAGGGGTAAGAGCAGGGGTAGGGGTAGGGGTAGGGGTAGTTTTAGCCGATATGGGTATCAAACTGAGCCTCTCCACCTACGCAACGAGATTTGGGCAATTAAAAATTTGGCAACAAATTCCTAGGCCCCATTTGTCGAGATAAAGCTAACATTAAAAGTTTTTTTCTTTTCATTTTCTTTAAATACTTAATAGTGGTAGT
>JAHDVE020005575.1:80199-148405 GCA_022606495.2 Halesus radiatus
AGAAAATATCTAGTACGCATAAGAAGTTTTTTTTTTTTAATTATGTAGTATACGAGTATGCCATGAAAAAAAAAATCATAATTTTAGATGCAACTTAGAAACTTATTTACGGGTTGATCGTATTTAAAAAAAAATATCATATTTTCTATGTAAATATAATTACGTAAATAATAATATAAAAACAAAACATTTAAAAAAAGAGGTTTTTTCGGATCGATATTTCAAATTAGGTACGGCAAATTTGTGTTCCAGCGTAAATTGGTTGTTTTTAATTTAATTTAAATTCCACCATAATGCTTATTTTAATATATTTTTAATTTTTTTATTTTATTTTTCATTATATTTTCAAAGTACATAGGGCAAAACTTTTTTTTTAGATCACCATTGGCCCCCATATACTCGTAATTGTTAAAAATGCCTCTAAAATCGCGAAAAAAATTCTTTCAATGGCCTATATTTCATAATGTAAAACAAAAAAAATAAATAAATTACTTCTAATCCTTACTAGATATTTACTATGCTCTTTGATGAATAAAAAATCATTAGGTTTATGCGAGTATTTTGACCTCAAATCCAAAAATAAGTTTTGTTTAAAAGAGGCCGCGCAGCCGTTCCTCTTAATGCCTACAGATCTATTGATAAAAACACTTTGTTTCAATATAATTGCACTCGTGTGAGGTGTCAAGATGACTATGAACGTGTGAATCTAAGCACTTCAGCAAGCGGCGCTTTCACCGTTCATGTCTCATTAGTCGGAGTTCGGAGTCCTTCTCTTTGCGGCGAGTGTGAGTGGAGCGAGTGTAGAGTCAGTGGAGTCAGTGGAGTGAGTGGAGTGTGGAGCGATCATGACGTGTGAACTTATTAATTACGGAGACTTAAGCGCACCTGTCGGGCGGCGGAACGGGTTATTCATCAACACCAGCCATTCCAGAAAGGGACACTACACGCACACATCAACTTCTGCAAATATTTTTTTAACGTTGGTACTCGTTTTGATGATTGTTGAGTTGTGAACACTGAAATGATATTATATAGCCCGCCTTAATTAGTAAATTACCCAAGTACATTTTGAAAACTTTACAATAGAAACAAAAGCTGTCTTTCTTTAAACTTGTACTGATTTTTAAATGTTGAGATACGCTTTGGATTTACTTTTCGTACATAATAAATGTATGCAAGAAAGATAGTTTTCTTATTAAATTAAATATTGTACAATATTTAAAAAAGACAAGAATTTATTCTGAAATTCGATAGATCTAAGTAGATAAATTCAGCTATGCCACCCTAATAGAAATTTTTATATCTATCGGTTTTTTCTTACCATTTCCTTTACTTATAATTTTATCTTACGGATATGAGGTTTTCATTGAAATGTGTATTTTTTTTAATGCTGAATTATCTCAATTTACGAAAGAATGAATTTGCTACAACGTATTAGATGATAATTGTTTATTTATTATTATATATTTACAAATCTCAATTGAAATATGAAAGAGAAAATGACACAGAAAATAACAAAGTAACGGTCGCATCTGAGAATCGAATTCAGGACCTCTGTCTTACAGAGACATCTTTTTATTTTGTGTCTTTGTCAGTTTCATATTTCGTTTTTGAATTATTAAGGTTATTATAAGGTTCAATGAGTTATTCCAATAAATGAATTAACAATTATAAGTTAATTTTACCATTTATAATTTATATTGCCAATCCATTGTAAAAATGATAAAACGCGATTAAACAAAAAGTCTATAAATTCTGATGAAACGGTCATAAAGATTTTTCTCTGATATATTTCACAAAATATATTTACCGGTAAGTGTACGTAAAGATATATTCTAATTAAAATATATTTACCGGTAAGTGTACGTAAAGATATATTCTAATTAAAATAAATTTACCGGTACGTAAAGATATATTCTAATTAAAATAAACGCCACGAATCATGCAAGACACTCAAAATAAGCATCAATAATCCTAGCATAATAAAAGTATAAAACTGCACTCGGAGAAGATGTTAAATGACTGCTGCGGCGATGGAGAGCGCAGGCCAGAACTGCCAGTACCGTGTACTGTGTACTGTGTGCATGCAATTTGAATGTAATACCGTTATAATGACGCTAAATGTGTAATGATGTCATCACGCCTCTGAAATGTGTAAATGATGTGCTACATAATAGCGCCACCATTTTTGTACTAAAAGCTTCTTGAAATCTTTTCAGGAAATGTGTAAAGACTCGAACTGGATGCAGACCATTAAATTTATAAAAGACGGACGCCGTAACATGATCATACAATTCACTCGCGGAATTTCTTAATTATTATTTACTAAAGCAATAAATCGTCGCGAACATCTGAAGGGAAAAATCATTTTACTTTTCTTCAACGTGATAAACACAATCAAATAAAAATTCCCAAAGACGTTATTAAGCCGGCGAGATGAAATATTATAGTAGCGCTTTGTAATAAATTTTCCGAAAGAATTCAGCGAGCTTAATCAAAAGCATATTACGTTCGTTAATTAACCGCTTTAAAAACTCTTTGGAATCTTTTTTCTTCCGATTGACTCATAACACTTTAAATTCCCACGTGTTAAATTAATAATGCTGTTTTGTAGACTGCTTTATTTCGTCTCCGTTTAATTGAACCACATGCACGACACGAAGGTTCGTACTTAGATAGATGCCTACTGTCAGAATAGGGCGGGGGTTGTGGACGAAGGGGTAGCTCTCGGGGGTAGCTGGGGCATACCTCTTTATCTTGTTCTCTTAGTCTTGAAGGGCAAATCCTTCATTTTTGCCTGGTCTTCAAATAAACTTTTATTCTATACGACTAAATCATAACATCTATTTTCAGCGCTATTTTTAAGAGAACACAACTTTTTAGGCTCACAACATTTTGGGTTTTTTTTTAGATAATAAAAACTAAAAATACTTGCAGAACTTAATAATAATAATTTGATTTACATAATTTTTTTAAAAAATTAAATGGATTTCTACGAATTAAAAAGAAAAACAATTACATCACAACAACTTGTTTTTTAACTAAAAAAATTTCAACCTCGGCTCGAAACGAATTCTCAAATCAAAAAACGGTTAAATGATTTTTGTTCATGTTTTAAGCCACTTTATTTTATTTATATTTATGCATTATCGTTCTCATCCTTCTTGAGGCTTAAAACAAAACAAAAAATTTCATATCAATTATAATGTCAAGCCACAAAGTGATTGCTTTCTTCGAAAAAAAAAATTGTTCCACAAAATCGACTCCAAATGCGATAGATTCTTTAGTATCCCGCTTGTACATCGAGTTTCCGGTCACCATGTATATCTATTCTGTAAGAGAATTTACCAAAACTTGTTTACTTTAATTTTATATTCTTGTTATTTAAAATTCAGATTTTGTTTACGATTTTACTACGTACATAGGCTTGGCTAAAATTCTCATTACTCAATCAAGTTTTTTTTAAACATAAAAGGGTTTCACAAGCAAAACAAATCTCCTTTGAGAAAGGTGTGTGCAATAAAGCTTACTAATATAAACGAAAGCGGGTAAGCTCACGACCAGTAGGGCCGTTAAAATTCCAACAAATGCATGGAGAAAATAAGCGATCAGCGGCGCGCAAGGGGAAAAGCCGTGCGTGGGGTGGGGTACCGGCACCACCCTCGTACGCCCTGGATTCCCCATAGTAACAGGACTGGAGGGATTTTGTTTCATAAGACATTTTTCACTTGAGAAGCCAAGAAAACATAAGAAAATAATATACTAGCTACTTTTTTTTAAGAAAATATTAATTTGAATTTTTTTTGAGAAATGTTACTTGGTATACGTTGATTTAGTAAGATAATAATAAAGGTTTTTATTCAAGGATGTGGGGAGATTAGTGCAATACTATATATCCTGTACTACCGCCATAAGTAAAAACACAGTATCTTCCTTGAGAGTCCCAATTAAGATACGGTGTATTTTACTTACCACGGCAGTATAGAGTATTTATAAACATATTAATAGCAATAAATATGTAAATATAATTTCTTCAATAGATGTATTATTATTTTATGGCGTCATAATTAATAGAATTAATAAGAAGTATTTTGTTTATGCCACTGTTTAACATACAAATATCAACATGTTTCGGAAGCGAGGGTTACCTCATCAGGATACAGAGTATAATGACAAATAGACTAATAAATAACATAGAAAAATAATAATCTAAGATAGACAAATTACAAACATAAACGAAAATTGGTGTAAAAATAACAAATAACAAAAAAGTGATAGAAGTGTAGTAAGCGATTAATTAAAAATGTTAAAATATTTCAAAAGATTAAATGGTTTTATAAAATATAAAATAATTCATTTATAACAGAAATTTAAAAAAAAAACAATGTCTTTTTATTTTGAATACATTTAAAACCAAGAAAATAACAGATCATTATTATTATTAACAATTTTATTATCATTTTATCATCTTTCGCTGATTGTCATGGCCAACTGAATGAGTGTTCGAATTCCTTATTAGATTCATGGAAAAAAAAAACAGTTTGATTTGAAATACGCTGCCTTTTAAAAAAATGTATTATTAGATCTTATGGTTAATTTTTCATGGGGTAGGTACAGCTTTTCGGCCTTTATGAATTGCACGCCACTGCCAATCAGGTATATCATAGTCCCACTCGCCCCAGAGAGTTGGAAACAGTATTCACCTTTTTTTTTTTTAAATATGTAAACATGTTAATTGTTCATACATATATATCATATAATGTCTTTTTCAATAGAAGTTCGCCCTTGTTGTGGGGGATGTTTTCAGGATGTTTGTTTTGACCTTTGTTTATTTCCGACTATAATTTTACCAGTGCCCAATCAAGTACGTTCCTATTCCTCGGTGAATGTTTTAATTGCTACTGACTGGATTAAAAAAACAGTTCAATAAATATAAACTCATCTCTTTGGAAAGTCATATCCACGAATGGTTCAGTTGCATACCTAATAAACATAGCGAAGCTAGCCGTTAGTACCTACTTAATTTAATTAACCGAAAAATTCGAAACTTTTCGTAGTCAGCGACATTCTAAGTAATTATGAATATTTGTAACTGTCATAAATCTCAAATAAATTAATCTTTCAAATAAATACCTACCCTTCTTTTACCAATAACCTTCTAATAAATATAATATCAATGACAAATAGGATTGAAACAGTAACTGCAATATCAAGCAATGCGTAGTGTTTTCTAATACGAGTATATGCGTCCTGTGCGTGCAAAATCATACCATCTCAAGCGACAATATTGTAATTTAACGTTTTAATCTGGAGTGATCTACCGGGTAAGTATGTTTCTGCATATATTTATAATGAAATAAACCTTAGCAAGTAGTATTTGTAAAGCACCCCTGATGTGATTTTTCACAAAAACGGTGTTATACAAGTCATCCAAGTATTATTATTATAAAAATATTCAACTCTTGCAGAAGTGAATATACCTCAGAATACAGAGTGTACGAAAAGAGGCGGAACTGGGGCATATATTTAAAAAGAGGTGAGAGGGAGAGAAGACGCGGAGTAAGAATAGGGGATGAAAGAGGGAGATGCGAAGTATAATAATTAGAAAATGTAAAAGAGTCTTGGGCCGGATATATGTTTTATTGATGGGGCTACGTGTTATTCTTAAGCCTCTCCGTTGAGATTGATTTACGCCCTTTGCTTCTTCAGCCATTTCTCATTGTTTTAAACTGCCTAAGAAAGGCAACTTTTCGTCGGAAATTCTAACAAGTCATTAAATATTTGAAGATTCTTGGGGTTTCAAATATTCCGTAATCCGTCTTGGTAACAGTTTCGTATCAAATTTTTCGCTCGCATTTTGTGTGGAACAATTTTTAATTAAGAGAGAAAATTAACAAATATTACAAACTTTTAATTGAAATCCGGTTTGGCCACATATTTCTCGAGAGTAATTTTTATAAACTTTATTTGTAATCTTTGGAAATGTTGAGAAATTTATTTGTTCGAAACATTTCAAATTTCTTAGAAATTATGGTTTCTCTTACCAAATTTCTTATAAATTATGGTTTCTCTTACCACAATTTTAATTATAATCCTAAAAATAAACCCTTATTTACCAAAACAATGTCAATAACTGTTATCCTGTAATTAATAAATTAATGAATTGACCTTTCAATTTTATTTAAAGACGTGGTTCTTTCTGAATAACCCTTCTTCGATCACTCTGTTGGGGCTAAATTTGATTGAAATGCTAAAATCTCATTTATGTTTTCGTAAAATCGTCAATTAAAAAGATACAACAAATACTTTAATTGATCTGTTGCACTACCTCCTGCTCCTTATAAGGACTTTGACTTAACCACTTTTCGTTGTTTGCTCACGATATATTACTTTAAAGTCAACCAACCACTATTTGAAATGAGAATCCTATATCGTCAGTGGCGTCCCGTTCACATAGGCACACAAGCACTGCCTATCCTCCTACCTTACTTGGGTAAACATATAAATAATATTAAAATGCATTAAATTATTGCAAGAAAACAATCTTCACTTTCAAAAATACGCGCGAATTACCAACGCCATAACGAGTCAAAGGCAGGATCTAAGTATGCAAAATGACGTATACGTCATATTTAAATGTTAACTCTATACTATACATTCAAACATAAATATGTGCGCAATGCGCGTCAAGGGACGACTCGTTTTCATTAGAGTGTAAAGGACAGTGTTTTTGGCAATGCCAGCATATGTAATGATTGATGCCTGTTGGTGCATCTAATAATTAGAACAACTTTACATAGAAAATAATGATAATTTGTTATTGGCTCTCTTTTAAAATATTGGCTTTATGTATTTAGCGGGAAAAAATTGAATTTCTTTTATATCCTGTAATATGCACCCATAATGCGGTCATTTGGATGTTTGATCTGGTTTAGTCAATCCCAACCAATCTATTGCCAGAAAACTTAGACGAAGGGTGTTTGGGATTTTTTTTAATATTAATTAATTCGCTGTTTCCACTGCTTATCCTGATTACTAACTCTTTGCACGCCACTGCATACTCATAACTAACGACTCCATTGACACACCTAAAAATTCCATGTTCCCGAGGAAAGCTCACGTTTTTCTTACTTCTACTGATGAAATATAATCATTTTCACTAGCCTGTCTGAGACCTAGGAGCCGAAAGAACTTTTGTGAAGTATTATTCCTTTCAAATCGATATAGACAACATATTTATATAATTTTTTTATAGAATTAATTCGAACTGCCTCTATTGTCCCCGCACTCCCCACCTTCGACAGGAAGCATCACAAGCCTAAGACTGCTTACTCCATATTCAAAGTGACTCAAGGGGAGATTGAGGCTACGGGGAAATAGAAGTGGGTGGCGTGGGGTGGGTAGGGACGCTGGCCCAAGAAAAGCCTTGATTGCTTTTTTAATTAGTTTTTTTACCCAACCCCCGGCCTTCGCTCCCCCCGCCCGCCCCCATATACAAGCGGCAAAGGGGTGGTCGGGTTGTTGCAAAAACCGTGCCCCATATACGTACACAAGCCTTACGCATACGCGAGTATAAATCCGTCTTTAAGAAGCTAAAATATACACCCTAAATTGTTTTTTTTTTTTTTTTTTTATTAAATATGAATAATGAGGAGCGACAAAAAACTTTAATAACATATCCAAAAAACGCATTAAAAGGAACATCGTATGTCTTCGAAACTATGTGACTGGTACTAGTGCAGTTGCACGCAGACGCATATATATATAGATACTGAAGCCAAAACATATGATATGCTCATTTGATATTATTTTAATGATCAAATTACGAAGAGAAATAAATACAAGGTGAACTGATGAAAAACGTGGAGATAACGCCGCGCTATCTTTCATTAAGAAGCCAAAAACTGCACTGGAAATTTATTTAATTAATTTTTCATAGTATAAGGAAAATTCGATTATATGGAAAAACACATTCAAGATTTCCCAAATACACATGGTGAAAATTGTCTTTGTGATAGTCAACTTTCGAAAGGAGAAGAACTATCAAATGAAACCAGCAACAGTAGATGAAAAATGATAAATAACTAATTGGTGTTGCGATAAGTTTCAAATTCCAAGTAGGACGTTTTTCTCCTTACCGGTGAAACACAAGACATGCGCTAAACCATATCCTTCCCGTAATTTCCTAATAGAATATAAGAAATTTATTTTACCAAAAATAATACTAATATCGATAGAACTACTCAACCAGAGTTGTATTTCTACAAAAAACTATGCATTAATGCGAGCGAGTGGGAGATGTCACCAAGAAGCATTTAACCATAGAAAACATCTAGAAATAGATGTACTCAGACGAGCTCTTGTTCGAGCAGCCACCTTCTCTTAGACATCTTCAATCGAAACGACGCTTGATGTGGGACAATATAATATATCCCGATGGTAAAACTGCTCTCCGACAATTTGCATAGCTCAGGTTCTTACACGTCTCCCCCCCACCCCATACAGCCTCCCACCCGTTTTCTCGAGATAAATCTCTCTCCCGGCCACCCCAGCGTCCCGGGATAAAACTCCGATGCCTCCTCACCTCAATCCTGCAGGAGTTAATGTAATCCAAGCAATTGTATGTCGTCATTTTTTTCGTTTTGAAAGCAATCAACGCCCTTAAAACTCCAAAAGTTTTAAATTGAGTATCAGTTTTAATTTTAAAGCATTTTCGAACTGCTGTTCGTGATTTAATTCACATATTATACTAGAACACTATTATAAATTCGCTTTGAAACATTTTGTGAATCTGCGTCCTGTCGGCTGGCTTTATGTATTTTTCTCTCCGTCTGTTAGCAAAACTGGCAGATACTTAAGTGTCTTCCACACGAGCGGGTGGCCCAATACTAAAAAAGCCATGGCGTTGAAAGGTTGGACCATCTGGTCGTCCTTTCCTAAAGTTAAGCCTACCAACTTAAAGAAAGGATGACCGGATAGTCGAACCTTTCGACGCCATGATTTTTTTTTTTAATATTGGGCTGCCCACTCGTGCAATTTGTAATGTAATTCAATCAGTTCACTCATATTTCTATTACTACCCTAGAGACACGTTCTACCTTCATGACTCAGGCTATATTTTATAGCTTTTATATATAGTATAGCTTTTTATCCTGGAGATTGGAGTGGGATGTACAATATACACTATGAAATGATTATAATCTCCATATTTTGGGTAATGTAACGCGAACTCACGAGTAGGAATAGCTGCAGTCAGTATCGTGTTGTAGAAATCCATTACCCACATCCCGGTTCATATGGCCCATTTTCTTATCAGATCAGCAAATCCATGCATACGTTCTTCTGTGAACATTACTGAACCACTGAAGTATCTCAAAAAATATCAAATATATCTGTATTTCTAAAATCGCTATTGTATTCGATTCAAAGGCACTTCATTGATCTATTTCACTAATGGCACAATGTCCCGTAGTGTGCAGATTCATGCAGAATCCGTTTAACTATTAAGTCGATTTGATTAATGAAATGGAAGTGGGCAAGCAACGCTGTAAGAGAAAAAGATTGTTGATGCTGAACTGGAGAACAGAAGCAAAAGGCCATTAGGAATAAAACAACAGAAATGGGAAAGACCTAAAAAGATGAGGAGAGCTAAAATGGTGAGCCCTAACCCAGAATAGGTAATAATTGAAAGACGAGAAGAACACTTTTGCAAATCAATGGAAAGATAAATTCTAAAGAAGAACAAAGAGAATAAAATAGGTAAGAACATCATTATTTAAAAAGGTATCAAGTAGATATCAATAGATTGAAAGAAGGGTGAATGCAGGAAACTCCATTAACGGAGGACTGAACGCGGTTGGCGCAAACAAAAAGTTGTCCAAAGAAGCGAAGCTAGCAGTCCACAATGGAGTGCTGATACCAACCCTGATGTATGGCAGTGAGTCATGGAACTAGCAGAGGGAGGATGAAAGTAGTCTGAATGCTGTAGAAATGAGATCTTTGAGACGAATGTGTGGTAAAACCATGTATGATCGTGTGAAAAATGTTGAGATTCGTAAAGAATGCAAGGCTGTAAGCGTAGTGAGCAAGATTAAGAAAGGGACGCTTAGATGGTTTGGGCATGTATAGCGAATGAACGAAGAGAGGGGTGTAAGGAGAATATATGACGTGAATGCGAATGGAAGAAGAAGCCGGGGACATCCGAGGAAGACATGGCACGATCAACTGAATCAAATACTCGAGTCGGGCCATGTCAGAAGTCGGAATAACGGAAGAGAATGTATGAGACGTTGTATGAATGTGAATGAAGCAAGAAGTGTATACCAAGAACGACATCGCGTTGTAACACATAAAACCATTTAAAGTGATATCTTCTGAATGATGTGCGTGCTCCGCTGCCGTGATGCAATAACGTTAAAACAATCGTTTTACACCAATCCCATAACATGGTTATAATGAGCCACTTCCACAGTGCGGTGTGGCGCAGGTAGATCGCCCCACGTACATGACTTTGTCCGCATGAAATTTAAAATTCTAATTCTTGTTGAAAAGTAGTCTCAACGAACGTAACGAGTATTTTCGTCGCATATCAATCATTCTCCTTCTGATATACTCTAGCCAGGTACATTAACTTTCTAAGCACACGAGCATAGGGTTACAAAAAAGCTTCTTCTTCAAGAAGATAACAGGCTGTATATCTATTTTTTTATTATTTATTAATTACCAAATAATTATAACAGCTTCTGAAGTAAGGTAACGTATAAATATAAAAAAATACATATATATTATTAAAAAAATTATCAGTCCTCCTCACTGGGGGATCCTTATTCAAACTAGGTTTTGGGGTATTTGAACTTCAAGGTAGGGTATTTTCAGTCGGTTCTTTGACGTTGCTTTAAGAATATTAGTCAGTTCTTCTTCTGTTCCTTCCTTCAGCCAAGTTTCGCTAGACTTTTATTGAATGAATTATTTGTTTGATTATAGGTGGGAGATTATTGTATTACTTTACAGCTAAAAATTCACAGCTTCTTTGTCCGAAAGAAGTATTACAGTTTGGTACATTTAGCTTTTCTTTAGCGTTGTGATTATGAGGGGTGTTTGCATTTTGTCTTTTTTGAGATGATGTAATAGAATATTTTGGCAAAGATTTTTTGTACACTTGGAATGTCGAAACGTTTAAATATTTCCGTTGTTGACGTCCTTATGGGACCTTTAAAATGGTCTTTGTGATGTATTTCTGAGTTTTATTTAGTTGTTTTATGTTATTTTAACAATTTCGATATTTCGAAGAACAAATTTACTTGTTATAGGAACATCTCAACTATAAAGCACTGAAATTGGGAGTTGCAGCAGCAAATACTTCCATTGCCATACCTAGTTCTGCAAAATATCAGATATTTGTCTAGCAACACCACATAAACTATGAAATGTCAATTTAATTGGAAAAAATATGTAATAATTAAATATATATCAATTTATTGTAATAACTTATTGAAACTTATAAACTTGATTGTAATATTTAATCATTGAGGCAATATATTAAATATGAAACAAAAAAAAAGAGAAAAAAAGTATTGTCTCGGTAAGACAGGGGTTCTGGTTTCCATTCCCAAATGCGACTGTTGCCTTTTTCCTGTATCTTTTGCTGTCTCATATTTTATTTGAAACATGTTAAAATTATCTTCAATGATTATGAATTAATATAATACATGTACAGAGAAATCATTTTAAAGAAAACACGTTTGAATGTATTTCTGCATAGTGGTAACTAGTTTGAAACACCCGCCCGCAGCCCCTTCTTATCCCACAGTAGTCCTACGGTACAGTACGCCACTACGCAAGCAAGAATCCCATTAAAATCATTTGTCTGTCAGTGGTAATTTTCAGGAACAGCAGGACTCATCATACGATCGCTTGTTCTAAGTTTATAATCAATATTGACTGAATTTTTATATTACAATGGTTTATTTCCATAATTTTAAATAAATAAAGGTGATATCAAATTAGTAAGAACAATTTTCTTGGGTCTTCCTTTAAGCTAGTTTTGTTCATTGAATTTGTTTTCTTCAATGCATCACCTCGTACTATGTGAAAATAACTTACGAAATAAATAAAAACGAATCACCGTTTACGTATGTCTAACCACCCAGTACACAAAAAAACACACATTGTTTCCCCAAAAAGGTGTTTTGAATAATAATTGATTGAATCTTCTGATAAAAACCCTACTTACTAGTATGTTCAGATAGACGGACGCAAACCATAATGTATGACAAGCAAAAAACTCGGTTCAAAACGAATGCAATATTCAAGCCGTCTGAATTTAGAGGCCAAAGATTTCACTTACCTTTTTTACGGGAAACCGGGCTACTCGATGGGCACTTTGAATGGGGGAACCTCCACATCCGTCGGCCAGAGGTAATCTGCCGGAAAGATTAACACAAAGATAAGCAGGAAGATGGTTAGTTGGGAAGAGTGCTTCGTGTTTTAATATTCTAGCCAAAAATATTATTAATAAACGTTTCTTGAGTCAAACAATGTTCATTTTCAATAGAAACAAAGCTTTTGTTATGATTCAAAAACTGTGTAAAACGTCATTTTTTTAAGATGTTTTCAGCGTGATGGTGCAGTTCGTACAATACACAAGTCGCTATGTATTATATACATTTTTCAACGCTGGAATAAAGACATCAAAAATGTGCTAAATTTAGACGTACCCTTTTTATGTGAATACCGCTAGTATATTCTCAAATTCTCCCAACTGCCTGAAACCAGTGAGACGGTTGCATCACAAACCGGGGTACGTTGTAAGGCTGAAAGTAGTGGGGAGAGGAAGAGGAAGGTAGGGAAGTACCTGGCTATTTATATCTGGTCACCAAACACGACTAACGCCATTTCAAGTAACGTCCCAATTTTTAATGTTGATCTTTCATCAGTTGGAAGTATATTCCACTCTGGAACGTGCCGCAGTTTTAATATGTATTATTTTAAATGAAGTAGTTGCAAAACAACGCAATTATTTAAATAAAATTTACTTGCGTACGCTGGGATTCGTAGTCTAGAGCGTCACCCGTTGACCACTGTAAAATAAGACAAACAAAATAATTTGCCGAAATATACGAGTTTACTGCTCCATAGCAGTGGCGTGCAGTTCATAAATAATTTGCCGAAATATACGAGTTTACTGCTCCATAGCAGTGGCGTGCAGTTCATAAATAATTTGCCGAAATATACGAGTTTACTGCTCCATAGCAGTGGCGTGCAGTTCATAAATAATTTGCCGAAATATACGAGTTACTGCTCCATAGCAGTGGCGTGCAGTTCATAAATAATTTGCCGAAATATACGAGCTTACTGCTCCATAGCAGTGGCGTGCAGTTCATAAATATTTGCCGAAATATACGAGTTTACTGTTCCATAACAGTGGCGTGCAGTTCATAAATGATTTACTGAAATATACGAGTTTACTGCTCCATAATAGTGGCGTGCAGTTCATAAATAATTTGCTGAAATATACGAGTTTACTGCTCCACAGCAGTGGCGTGCAGTTCATAAAGGCTAAAAAGCTGTGCCTACCCTAAGAAAAATTAGCCATTGGAAGAAATCATGGAAAAAAATTAATAAAGGAGACAAATTTCTAATAAAATTTATTTTTTCCATTAATTTAGTAACAATCAGCGGAAGATGGTAATTAAATTGTTATTTTAAATTAAATTTTACTTGAAAACCTACACACTGCCCATAGTGAATATATATTTTTTAAAACGTTACCCGTCTCAAAACAGACATCGTCTAGTGAGACGAGTAAAATACATGTAAATGTTTAAATTTTATGCCAATAAAGGCCCGCTTGCCGGCAATGAAACGAAAATTATAAATGTAAATATCAATTTATATTTTACATCGGTTAATTTCCCAAATTTATTTTAGATACTTTTTAAATGTGTTATTTAGTAAATTCACATGTGTTATGCCTTATTTTACATACCAATACCATATGCTTGCTCAACGATTGTCACTGCATAGTAGTGGTGGGCGAAGCGGCTCGGTTTAGTGAGCCGGATCACTAAATCAGCTCTCTGTAAAGACAATCAACATAAAAACTGGACGAAAAAAGTTTCGTGTAAGAACGTCTTAAGGACGTCTTAAGGACGTCTTTAGGAGGGCCGAGGGAGCGAGGGAGAGGGCATGGTGCTGATTTAGTGATCCGGCTCACTAAACCGAGCCGCTTCGCCCACCACTACTGCATAGATAAACTCGACCAAGTAATATTTGTACAGCGACCTTTAGGTTATTTTTCACAAAAACGGTGCTACACAAATCATCCATTTAATATTATCATTAACACATAGTTAACACAATTGTATTATTTAATATTCATGTAAAAGCCCGTTAGGTAGTAAATAAATAAGGAAATATAATAAAAATACATAAATCACTTTGATTAAGTTTTTATACATTTATACAAGTCTAGGAATAATTAAATTTTTTCAATAACTTATTGAAACTTAGAAAAAGTCAAAAATGTCCCGTATAAATAAAAATCGGCTGGATATATGACACTATCTAACGATTACAAATAAATTCGGGTAGAATCTTGTAGTAATAAAAAGGTAACAGCCAAAATACATGGAAATTACTTCAGAATGATATTGACAGTTCTTAGAAGTCGAAGTATGATATCGAAAAAATGACGGGACGGATTAGGGTAGCCGTAGCTCAGTTGGCATAGAGCGCCGTTCCCGGATACACCGTGAGTTCCTGGATTCGAATCCCAGCTGCTACCGTTATCTTTTTTTCTGTATCTTTTCGGTTACATATTTCGATTTGGGAGTTGTTAATATTATCTCCAATGATTAAAACCATATATTACAATGAGATTTATAAGCTTCAATAAGTTATTAAGAGGAACGGCTGCGCTGCCTGTTGCATACATAACTTAATTTAGGATTTGAGGCCAAAATACCCATCCAAACTGATTGATAGATATATTTTTTTTAATTTAAAGGCTAGTAAATATATAGCACGGGTGAAAAGTATTTTATTATTTTTTGTTTTAAATTGTGAAGTACATGCCATGAAAAAAAACAATTTTCATAATTTTACAGGCAATTTGTGATTACGTAAATAAAAATGCAAAAACAAAACATTAAAAAAAAAAAACGTTTTTTTCGGGTCGATATTTTAAATTGTAAACGGCAAATTTGTGTTCCCGCATAAATTGGTCGTTTTAATTTAATTTAAAGTCCATATAATGGCTATTTAATTCATTTTTTTATATAATTTATTATATATCTCATTATATTTTCAAAACAGATTGGTTAAAACATTTTTTTAAATCACCGTTAGCCCCCAAATAATTTTTAAATGTGCCTCTAAAATCGCGAAAAATCAATTCCAGTAATGGCCTATATTTCATAATTTAAAACAAAAATAAATAAATTACTTCTAATCGGTACTAATATTCATAGTAAAATTTACTATGCTTTTTGAAAAAAAAAAGATCATTCGGTTTAGGTGAGTATTTTGGCCTCAAATCCAAGATTAATTTTTGTATGAAACAGGCCGAGCTGCCGTTCCTCTTAATAAAATAAATAAATAGTATGTTTTCATTGCCGCACTGCGTCGAAAAAACGACAGGAATGTTTTGTTTGCACGGATGTTAAACATTTTCCTCTGGGATGTATTTTTTTGTAATTCCTGGCAACACAATTAAAATACGTTCAAACAGCAAAAAGCTGTGATTGATACAGCTATAAGATGATCGTGTGCATAAATAATAATTAACGGTTGCATATGCTCACTCGCTGGTTGCAAGTCGTGATAATCTCAAATTATTATCTGAGCTTGCATCACGTAAAATGCATGTGCACATTGTGCATACCACAGGCATTATGGCATTTTACAATACATGGTGTCCAGAAAACATTTCTCAAAAACGAAGAATATCGCTTTTTGGCATTATTTCACACATTTTTTTTTATTAATAATAACAATAATTAGGAACTCCAGTGAAAAATATAATGGCTTTAAAAATATGTATTCGTATTTTTTCACTTTGGTACAATGCATCTACAATAGTAACGAGACGCTGATATTCTACAATGTTTCCTTCAATTAAAAACAGTTAAATTTAAGTATAAAGTTCTTGAAGTTTTGTATGAAATCCATACAATATCGATTACTGCCTATTGAACCGCTAATCCGACTGGCTCGTGTGACGTCACACCCAACAATCCAGAGATTTCGTGCGTTTTGGTGGGCTTTAAAAAATTGAAACTTTAACAATTATTTTAACCATGAAAACGAACTTTAAAAAACAAAATTAAAAAAACTGAAAATTAAGTTAGTATGTCAACATTAATAAAAAAAAATTTTAAATGCACTGAAGTTCCTTATTGGATGATTTTTGTGAAAAATCACCTCAAGGGCACTGTACAAATATTACTTCCTAGTCTTTATCTAATTATGTACAAACAGATACAAAAAAAACCTGGCAGGTCGCTTCAGATGAACACAGTTTTATTAGAAAATTTAAGTATAGATACGAAAGTTTTACAGTTGCTATTTTATCCTCCTTTTCTATTGATGTTACATTTATTAGAAGATTGGTGGCACAAGAAGAGTTGGTATTTATTGAAATATTTATAATTTAGTTAGACATTATTTGATAATGTAAGCCTCACTAGTCACTTTTACGGTTTTACATGTAAATTATTTTTTAATGGAAGTTTTCGTTTAAAGTTCCATTTTAAAATAATAGAAATAATAGGAAATTTATGTTATGTTCGAACCACAATGCGAGTAGACATTGTGTTTATTCTGTACTAATTTTTCAATCCGGTTTTGTTCGAGTTTTAACATTATTTTCTTTTTGAACAATTTATGATAATATTTTTTAAAATTTTTTCGGTTATTTTCACATTTTTAATTAATTACTTACCTACTTTCATCACTTATTTTAAATTTTTGTTTGTGTTTTTAGTTTGTTCTATTTTCTTATTATTTGTCTATACTTGTCATTATTTTTAATAGGTGCATATAGTTTATCCTGTTGAGGGAAGCTTTGCTTCTGAAACATGTAGATATTTACATATTAAATACAGTGGTTATAATTGTTATTAAATTAAATTTTAAAATTTTGAATCTCCAAATTCGAGATAGAAAAACAATGCATATTGCATGACTCCAGAACTCAACTTTCGATGATATTTAGTCTAAATCACAATTAAGTTTTCTTCTTTACACATTAATGGATTTTTTTTTAATATGAATTCCGCACAAGAGTCCCAACTGGTCCCAACCGTCTGGAGCCAGTGAGACTATGGCATTCCCAATTGGGGAATGTTCTGAGTCCAGAGGTATTGGGGAGGGGAAGGAGAAGGGGAGAGGAAGGTGGGGAAGGGGAAATGGGAATATACTGCAAAATAAAAAATTTATAGCTCCCAAATTCTATGGTGTATGTTTATTACTCGAGTTTCCGGACGCCGTGTTTAAGAAGGATTATTGCACAATACCTGCATGGCAAATTCGTATGGAGACTCGTGACTGCGATTATAATATTTGTATTAACTATTTACAGTAAAGTTCATTCGGAATACAATGCATTACTATAATCAAGCTTATAGAAATACTGTGACGTTTTACCAAGAAAGAACAATAATTTTGTAGAAACGTGTAATATTATCCATGTTCTGTATCTATCCGCTAATTTTAATAATGTCCAATAACTTCTCCCTCTCTCTCTCATAAACGCTGACTGTCCCAAAAAAAACGGATAAAACGGTTCTCTCAGTAGCAGAGCTACAGACCTTTTCTTTGGTTAGCCACCCCCTCCTGTTGCTAGGCCAGGGGTCTCTATTCTGAAATTCTTCTCATTTTATTTATAACAGTTCTGGAAAAAGAGGTGCCATAATTAGAGCAAACATTTTCATGTACGACGGTGCAAAAGTACTCTTTTTTTAAATAACTTATTGAAGCTTATATTTTTTTATAAACTCTCAAAATGAAACATGAAACCGAAAAGACACAGAAAATAAAAAGACAATAGTAGAAGTTGGGACTCGAGCCCAGAACCTCATGGTCTATCCGAGACCCTGCGCTCTAATCCACTGAGCAACTGCTATACCAATCCGTCTCATCATTTTTATCAGTATCATACTTCGATATCTAAGAACTGTTAATCATAATCTTAATATTCTATTAATTCCCATGTATTTTTGGCTGCCACCTTTTAAATCATGACTACGGGGATCTACCCGAATTTGTTTGTAATCTTTAGATAGTGTCTCGGATATATCTATCCTATTTTTATTTACATGGGACATCTATTGACTTTTGCAACAATTCTAGGAGTAATACTCATTTTTTTAATAACTTTTTGTAGCTTATAAACCTCATTGCAATATGTTTTTAATCATTGAAGATAACAGATAACGGATATACCGTGAGGTTCTGGGTTTGAGTCCCAATTGCTACCATTATCTTTTCTAATTATTTATACTGTGTGTATTTAGAAGTTCTCAATTGGGTGTGAACAATCCAGTTACAAAAACTCAGTTAGGATAGATAATACATAAACATGCAAAATCTTTGTCAAAGAATAGCTATTATAAGCTCGCATTTTCATTTCAATCGTGAGCTATAGACCATTACAATATCGATAAATAAAATGATGTTCAATAAGAAACAAAGAATCCGGTGGAAACCACCAGTTGTTAATATAAAACTATACAAATTCCAAATGATAGTCTAAGTTATAATGTTTTAATGCAATTACTTAAATTACCCGAATTGTCACAGCGAAAAAAAATTTGTGATATTTTATGATTATTTAAAATCATCCGTTGACAGCTGGACAGCCCTGATTTAGTTATTATTATTAATAATCGCTTACCCAATAAATACAACACCAGACTCCACGCTCAATTTCATGTAGTTCATTTCATTTCATTTCATTTAATTTCAGAAATGTTGCTTTCTTTAAAAATCAAATATACATGCGACTATTTAATATTACTTATTATGCATTTATTTTTTTATTTTTTTTAATGTACCTATAGTGCCTAAATAAAATATAAATTTTACATTTTTTTGTCCTTAGTAGCCTTCAACAAATTCAATAAAAGCGCCGTTCCCATAATTTGTGTTTTGTATGAGGAAATTAGGAGTTATATTTTCACCGGATGTCCAAATCTCACCTATTTTGCGGAGAGATTTTGTTGATACTGTGGTAATATTACGTTGATTTCATTTTTCATGCGAAGCTCTTCGATTCACCCATTATTCCAATTCCATTGTTCTCCGCAAATGTTTGTTTATTTCAATCTATGATATGCAAAAACGGGTTCTCATATTTAAAACTGAAGTTTTGACATGATATTATTACAATTTCGTCAGGCACATTACGTTATATTTATATGTGCTTGCAATAAGAACGTTACAATCAAAATATTTATAAAATGTCTTCAAACGATTGGTAACTTTGTGGCGTCATTATTAATTAAATAATTAAAAATGTACTTTGTTTACACCACTTTTGTAAAAATAAATAAATATCTCTATAAAAATTTAATATAAATCAAATATAATAATGTTATTATTAAGTTCTGCAAGTATTTTTAGTTGTTATTATTGTGACAGCAAGATTAAATTTACTTGAACAATTAGAAATTAACAAAAGAACTAACGACCCTAATATAACATTAATTAATAAAGTAAGGAAAATTATATACTCACCGCTTCTCAGTATGTTCACATTATCAAAACAATGCAACACATTTAATTAAATCAATTAAGAAAACATTTTCAGTTAAATACGAGTAAAAACACATTATAAATGTGAAAACCTCACAGAATTCAGAATTTTAATTGCTTTCTAACTAAATCGGTTTTACCGATAATAAATCATTACCCATCCATCCAAATTTTTAAAGGAGTGGGGGTAAATTAAATCATATAAATAAGTCGTTGCAATGTGGATTAACCACAGTTTGAAAATGGCCTTAAACGCCGAAATAGCTGTCACAATAATAACAACTAAAAATACTTGCAAAACTTCATAATAACATTATTAAATTTGATTTACATTAAATTTAAAAAAAATGAATTGGAGTTCTACGAATTAAACACAAAAACAATTAATAAATATCTCTACATGTTTCGACAGCAATGCTGTCATCCTCAGGAATATATGAATACTAAAAAATAATTTCAAATATAGACAAATGATAAAAATTAGAACAATAGTTTAAGAATATACAAATTATAAACTTAAACAAAAATTAATTAAAGGAGGTAAGTAATTAATCAAAAATGCTAATAAAAATAATTGTAAAACATTGAATAACAAATTTGTATCAGAAATTATTTTTTTTTTATTAATATTAATATGAAAATAAATTAAAGAGATAGGTATTTAAAAAAAATATTTGATTATTTATTAAATTTAATTCGCTAATAATACTTTTTCTTATTTGTATAATTTCAAATTTGTCTAATTGTAAACCGGTTGTATTTGTATGTAAATTTTTTAAACCTTTATTTATATCGAACGAATGATTGGTTTCTAAAATATGATTTGCAAAATTCAGAATAGTTTTTTGTTTTATATGAATACCGCACAAGAGTCCCAAACTACTCCCAACCGTCTGGAGCCAGTGAGACTATGGCATTCCTAATTGGGGAATGTTGTGAGGATGAAGGTATTGGGGAGGGGAAGGAGAAGAGGGAGAGGAAGGTGGGGAAGAGGGGAAATACCTGGCTATTCATATCTGGTCACCAAACACGGCTAAAAGCCATTTCAAGAAACGTTTCAATTCTGAATGGTGGTCTTCCATCAGGATGATACTGAGAGTATCTTCCACTCTGGAACGTGCGCAAATATACTATGTATTATTTTTAAATGAATTAATTGTAAAACAACACAAATTAATTAAATAAAAATTACTTGCGCACGCCTGGATTTAAACCCGCCACCTTCGGATTCGTAGTCGAGAGCCTTACCCCTCGACCATGGAAGCCGTCGATGTTATCTAAACACCTTACGTGTTCCTTAACTCTAATACTGAAATTTCTAGAAGTCTTTCCCATGTAAAAAAATACTTGCAATCATTAGAAATCAATTTATATCTGAGGATGACAGCATTGCTGTCGAAACATGTAGAGATATTTATTTATTTTTATAATAGTGGTGTAAACAAAGTATGTTTTTAATTATTTAAAATATTTATAGCTATCTGTCGTCAGAATTACTTCTCCTAATGTTTACGTGAGATCACTTGGCTAACATTCAAATTACAATCAAAATAACTTATCCAATTGATGTTAATTAATTTACTAGTTTTACAAAAGAGATAAGTATTTCCTTACATGTTATTATTTAGCCAACCCAATAATTAACTCGGTAGTATGCTGCAAAGATTGCATAATTAATATTTCATTAGAAAATAAATCATGTCGTGTTGAAGTCATGAAACGCCAAGAAGCAAAGGGAAGACATTGTTTACGGTTTGCACTGTAATTGTATTTATGAAGTTTATTTAACTGTATTTATTAGATGTCTAGTACGCAATGAGGTTGTTTCCTAATTTTGTAGTATTTTAATTAAAATGTGTTATTTTTAAAGAGTTAATATGCGTTAAAAAAAGTTTTTCGATATCTCCAAAAATGATAACGTTATTAGCTTTAAACGTGAACATGGGTAAAAAAAATATACGTGACATCTCGAAACACAATTCAGTACATTTCACAATTCGAATGGCAGTACCGCATACTGCCGTGCCAGTCATTTTTTGTATAATTTCGTCGCGCGCTTCTCGACCGACTTGGAATGGCGAGATTCTAATAAGAGATCAACATTTTGACTACTTCTATCCTCGATACCAATCAGTATTTTCCAAAAATTAAAAAAATTTTGTCCTCGTCGTGATCTAATTAATCGTGTACACTAAACACGAAATTTCGTTGTAGGAAATAACTTCATTTTAAAATCTCCAATTGGGGTAAATATTGCGAGACTTAAAGGAATGGGGGAATTGGAAAGTACCTAACTATTTAGATTTAGTCACCGAACACGGCTTTTGCCATTTCAAGCAACGTTTCGATTCTGGACGTTACTTAGATTGTCGCACTCAGTGTTTTCAACCTTCGAAAAATAAAATTAATTATACCCAGAGGAGCTTTTGTTTGTTTATAGATTCCGGATATTTGGAGTCTCGCACTAGAAACATTCCAATTGTTTTTCTTCTGTGAATATAATACAAACGTCCCAACTGATTTTTTTACTCTCATATTAATTTTTATTTTTTTGTTTTATTTATTTATATATAGCACATCATGTGCCATTAACTTGAAGGTAAGAAAAGTGTAAATACATACAGCAATAACAAAAAAATAGAAAAAAATAAGTTTAACCGATATATAAAAATAAATAAACGGTTCAAAAATTAATAAACTACAAGTAAGCATAAAAAGTATAAAAACAAGTAGAGCATAAGAGTATCAACAAGTCTAAAGTAAACAAATATACAAAGTATAAGAACTTACAAATATATAAAGTATGACAAACTTCTTGAAACACGAAGTACAAAAACTCTTCAAAATATAAAGTACAAAAACATGTTAAAATATAAAGTTTGACAAACTTCTTGAAACACGAAGTACAAAAACTCTTCAAAATATAAAGTACAAAAACATGTTAAAATATAAAGTTTGACAAACTTGTTGAAACACGAAGTACAAAAACTCTTCAAAATATAAAGTACAAAAACATGTTAAAATATAAAGTTTGACAAACTTGTTGAAACACGAAGTACAAAAACTCTTCAAAATATAAAGTACAAAAACATGTTAAAATATAAAGTTTGAGAACTTGTGAAAATATATAGTGTAAAAAAATATAACGTAAAAAAATTAATAATAACAACTTAATGCTAAATCTTTAAAACCCACATAAAAAATAATCTAAAAATACAGTTTAAAATCAGGATTTTCGGATAAAATGCTGTCGGATAACAATTTTGTGAAATAAATAAAGCAAATTAACAAACAAAAAATAAAAATGGAAATAAAAAAATTTCCCTCCCAAGGACAAAATAATAAATTCTGCCGATTTTTATCAATCTGAAATACTACAGAACATGTACTAACTTGTAATTTTGGGCGGATGATTCTCCCAAGGACAAAATAATAAATTCTGCCGATTTTTATCAATCTGAAATACTACAGAACATGTACTAACTTGTAATTTTGGGCGGATGATTCAAAATATTGAAGACGGACAAGTTTGTCGCGATACCCGTTTGAATTTTAAATATTTAGATCGTGGAACGCGAAAATTCGAACGACTGTTATAAATAAGAAATATCAAAACTCACTTCCGTTACTTCTATTTTTTCAAAAGCAACGTCGTGCACCCCTATAAAAGGACAATAGAATTTTTTTCTAGGCCAAAGGCCTAACCTATAAATGAATGCGGTTTGGTTTTATTCGCCAAGTGAGCCGCGTGAAAAGGCTGGCCGTCAGCACGAAATGGTCTTACGGGTTCTGCATCACAGAAATAGAGGCATTAATCATTTTAGTTCAGATTAACCAAAATTTTTTTCGAAATTTTTTTGCAAATCTTTTAGATGTCTTAGTTATTTAGATATAAGTTAGAGTGGAAGATACTGTCAGTATCGCCCTGGTGAAAGACCACCATTCAGAATTGAAACGATGCTTGAAATGGCTTTAAGCCGTGTTTGGTGACCAGATCTGAATAGCCAGGTATTTCCCCACCATCCTCTCCTCCTTCTCCTTTCCCTCCCCACTACCATCAGCTTCAAAACATTCCCCAATTGGGGATGCATTAGTCTCACTGGCTCCTAACGGGAGCAGTCGGGACTCTTGTGCGGTATTCACATAAAAAATAAAAAAAGCCTTAAAAGTTTGTTGTGTGTTGAATAAACTGATAAAGTTAGATAATGGTTATTTTACGTAATAAATAAGTGAAACCAACAAAAATAACCTGTTAAGATTAAACGAAACATAATAAGCGCTCAAAGATGACGGTAATTTAAATATTTTATAAGAAAAAAAATTAAGGAGATAAAAAAAAAAACACTTTTAGCACGTAATGCTTTTAAATATTGAAATGAATTGTTGTTGGCGAGTGTACACACGGAATATAAACAGGAATAAATTGTTACTGTAGATTTAAAGCGCAAGTACTTCAAGATATTTATGAAATACAATATATTATTGTAAAACTAACTTATAGATTAATTTCATAAGTTTCTTGAAGAACTTGAGCTTTCACCTTAGAATAACAATTTTTCCATTTCATATTCTGTGTGTACACCCGCCGAACAAACAACTCATGTCAATATTTGAAAGCATTCAGTACTGCACTGTTTTTCGCTAAAATATTTTAATTAGCGCCATCTTTGGGCGCGTATAACGTTTCGTTTAACCTTAACCTTTGACGGCCTCCATGGTCGAGGGGTAATGCTCTCGACTACGAATCCGAAGGTCGCGGGTTCAAATCCCGGCGTGCGCAAGTTAATTTTATTTAATTAATTTGTGTTTTTTCACAATTAATTCATTTAAAAATAATATATAGTATATTTGCGCACGTTCCAGAGTGGACGATACTCTCAGTTTCGCCCTGGTGAAAGACCACCATTCAGAAATGAAACGTTACTTGAAATGACTTTTAGCCGTGTTTGGTGACCATATCTGAATAGCCAGGTATTTCCCCTTTTCCCCACCTTCTTCTCCCTCTTCTCCTTCCCCTCCCCAATACCTTCAGCCTCACATCATTCCCCAATTGGGAATGCCATAGTCTCACTGGCTCCAGACGGTTGGGAGTAGTTTGGGACTCTTGTGTGGTATTCATATAAAAAAAAAAATAACCTGGATGTAACGGATAGCCTAGTGGGATCGACTGTCGATGTTGGATAGGCAGAGTACGGTACTCACAATCTCCCGACCGACTATCTCCCGTTTCAACACAAGTTGTCCCGCTATTTCCCTCTGGTTCCGTGTGCAGTAAGGTTGCAGTTTTCTACAACATCTAAATACCTAAGAATAAGTCTTCCACCACTCTTTCATCCTCTAGTCTGATTATAGAGAAACCTTTATGGTGGTCATCTATCTTCCATTTTATACGAATCTTGTTACCGACGGCTCTTCGAACAACATCGGTATAGCGAGAAGTTGTACCTAGTCCGCAGATACCTTTATCTTACCATACTTGCGAAGTACCCGGTGTTTCCCGCAGTTATAAATGATTTGGAGTAAAGTTTTGAGGTTGTGGCGTGTTATTCCTACCCCTACCCAGTAATTTTCTTCTTATTCTGAAAAATTTCATTAAAGTACCAAAATTCAGCTTATTGTTAATTTTGGTTTTTGATTGTAATTTGTCAATTCTTAATGTTTATTTTTTTTTTTTTACTTGTCATTATTCTTTAGTAAACTTTGTATCCTGATGAGGGAAGCTTCGCTTCTAAAACATCATGACATGTATATATTAAACAACGATGTACACAAAGTATTCTTCATTAATTTTACTATTATAATTCCTTGAGTTTGAGTTTCTAAAAAGGTACATAACTTTATTACTTACGTTTAATTACGGTTTACTGAATAAAATATAAAAATCGCAATCTAATTTTGGCGATATAAACTTAATTAACTACTAAAATTACAAGAAAGATTTTTGAAAATTTTGACAAACGTCGCTACACATCCAGTATCCAAATATTATCGTTCCAAACTAGTTCGAACCAGTTTGAAGCTTGCACACGATAATATTGGTGTACACAAATACATTCAAACGTGCGCTCTTTAAAATAATTTGCGTTGAACCTGTAGCCACCTACTGAACTTTTCTAATTAACTAAATAACCATCACGCCATTTCTCTTCAAGGATAAACGGGGTTTAAAGGGGATGGCGGTTTTTCAAAAACCCTAGTAGACAATGACCTTTTTTGTTTTAAAAGTCAAATAAAACTGTGATTTGTATACAAAACAAACAATCACCGTCCGGGATAAAAATATCTCCATAGATAGATTGTAGGTTCCAAAGCTCCTTATAAGAATCATCGCCTCAAAACATCTAATAGCATTTCGGTATTCTTCGTTAGGGAAGTCTTGTCATTCTGACTCACAGCTTAGCTTTATTCGTTGTCTTAGCACAAGGACCATATCACCCAGTCTATAATGTAGATATCTAAAAATTACTTCAAAATATTATCAAACTTCAGTTCATTCTTGCCATATCACATGATACAAATAATTGTTTATACAAACAAACTCCTTTGTTGACCACCGTTCTGGCATGTTGTAAAAAACAAGCTCGATAGCACGTATGTTAAACAGCTCTTGGAGTTCTTAGAACAGATACCTAATCTTTCTTATGAATGACCCGGGAAACTACACTAATTTCCTACGAGGAACAATTGAATTACCTAGATAAGTACTGCCTCAGATTGTTACATACCTAATAAGTAGGCAGGTACTAGGTACGCAAGAGAAAGAGTTGGGGAAATGATGGCTTAGAAACAATACGAATCGCAAGCGTGTATTTACTTTTGGTGTAAAACAGAAACTTTAATAGGTCACACCGACACCGATGTTACACAGAGTTCGAATAACTTAATTCTATGTTAATAATAATAATTGGATGATTTGTGTGGCGCCGTTTTTGTGAAAAATCACCTTGCACAAATAATACATGCCAGGGTTTATCTCATTATGTACAAACAGATACAGAAATATGATTTCCTGGAAGGTCACTCCAGATTAACACGTTGTATTATAAAGTTTTAGCTCGAAAGTATATGATTTTGCACGCACAGGACACAATATTAGAAAACAATGCACATTGCACGAAATTGCAGTTACTTTTTAAATCATATTTGTTATTGATATTATATTTATTAGAAGGTTATTGGGAAAAGAAGAGTTGGTATTTATTTGAAATGCGAATGTTTTTTTTAGAATTTATACCTGGAGAATAGATTTTAAAAATTACCGAAAAATGCTCAAAAAAAAATTGGTGGTGGAGAATACTTAAAATAGGCGATTTTTATGTTCGATATTTTTAAAGTCGTAGTACACAAGAGTTACCAGGATTCAGTTCAATTCTAGCATCGTATTTAGACGTAGCAACTCAGATCGGGTGACAATATAAAGCAAAATACAACGTTTAGAGTCTGACAAATGGTGTTCCACAAGGATCTGGGGTTGATCTGATCAATGTTTCGACCAACGGTGTTCCAAAAGGATTTGGGGTTGATCTGATCAATGTTTCAACAAATGGCGTTCCACAAGGATCTGGGGTTGATCTGATCAATGTTTCGACAAACGGTGTTCCACAAGGATCTGGAGTTGATCTGATCAATGTTTCGACAAACGGTGTTCCACAAGGATCTGGGGTTGATCTGATCAAAGTTTCAACAAATGGCGTTCCACAAGGATCTGGGGTTGATCTGATCAATGTTTCGACAAATGGTTTTGCACAAAGACTTGGTGTTGATCTGATCAATTTTTCGATGTTTTGAAGCAAGTGACTGTCTTTCCCTAGAAGACTAGAACGACACTGAGAGTATCAACCGCTCCGAAACGAGTGAAAATACACTACCATCAGAATTTCAAGTTATTTTTGGCGAAATTCGCAACATTTTTTATAAATAAGTGGTTTTTTTTTGGATAAGTGGTGTTATTTTTCAACAAAAGCAGTTGTATTTTGCAACATACCTGGTGTTAGATTCCCTTTTTGGTAGTTTGCAACAAAAGTAATCAACGTATAATATTACCTTCTGATTTTAAAATATCAAAATATTGCGTGAAAAATACCAAAAATCACGTAATTTACTTAAAAATTTCGAATTTCGCACTACAGAGGAATATATATTGTTCTCCATGCTAGGAAAAATGACGAAATTTGCGTTAAATTGGCGTTATCGCTAACGTACAATGTTCAGATCTCCAGTCAAAAGTAATCAATAGTGGCTTCCTTTTTTTGAATTCACGAGTATAATTCCCAGTTACTTTTCAATTAAACCAACAATTAAAATCTCGAGTAACCTCAGAAGGTAATAAATCCACCCGAGGAAAATTAACGCGGGCCAAATCCCAGTCAACCTAATTGTTTACGTAGAAACATTAGTCGAACGTACATACATGTCAAGTGGGGCTCGTTGAATGATGACCTGAGATTTTTCTACAGAATAACGGAGTGACGATTTAAATATGTCGGCGGCGGAGGCAAAGCGGAAAGATGCATATCAGAATAAGAAACGCGTTGCCCAAAAATGTACTTACATCGAAGTAATTAACGTAATTATTGTCAACCGGGCAGTCGGTCTTTGCCATGCATTCACCTTTGGCGTTATTCTATTTTTTTATGTTCCAGAGATAACTTTTTGGCATACTTACTGCAAAGTTACCTAAATAAAAGCAACGATTTTCTCGAAAGTTCTCGAAAAACTCGTCGCTTGAATTTTTTTTCAGGCGGTATAATGGAGCCTAAAATGAGCTAACGCAGAACTCTAAACCATAATGCGTTATGCGACATGCCTCGCTGTGCAGATAATACATCATTTACCAAGTGTGAAAAACGCGATAAAATTGTTTTCGACTTGAATACCATGCGCAATTATTTCCGTTACATTAGATGGAAAAATTTAATTAAATCGCCGGATGGTTTAATTTTAATGCATTATTCCTAACTATACCGTTTAAGTATGCTAAACAGAAAACATGCATGGTTTTTGTTGTTAAAGCAACCCGATAAAGAAATACACTTTTCATTAAATAAAACAAACGTTTTGTTTTGAACTATTTTAAATTCATCACCAAACCGGTTTCTCTTATCCCAAGCCTTGTCGGGGTTTAATTTAAAACTAAACAAAAATAGCTGGAGTGCGCATATATGGGTGAGATATACAAAATATAATAAGAGGGAGACAAAATATAAAACGAAATAATGGAACAGTGAGACAGAGAAATGTTTGCATGTAATAGAATGGAACAACATATAAAAAAAGGAAAGAGACAGAATTTCGAAAGAGGGAGGGATTGAGAAAAAGTGGGAAATTTTGAGTTAACGAGAAATATATATATAATATGGATTTTTTTTTACATTAATACCGCACAAGAATCTCAACTGCTCCCAACCATCTGGAGCCAGTGAGACTATAGCATCCCCCCCAATTGGGGAATGTCGTGAGGCTGAAGGTATTGGGGAGGGGAAGGAGAAGGGGAAGAGGAAGGTGGGGTGGGTGGGATTTAAAATAAATTAAAACAAAGAGTTTGTTTTATTTAATATAAACTAAAATAATGTATTGCTCTCTGGAAACTTATATTCCATGTAAAGTAAATCATGGACTAAAAGCCAGAAATCATTTACTAAAAATTCTGCCTCAATACAGGTCGCCTAGTGTGGTAAGTTATGAACAACTGTAGATATATTTTATTATGCTATTTCTTTATAACCGTTCTTACATATGTATGTGTGTATGTGTTTTTAATTATTTATTAGATATTGCAGTCATATAAAAAAGTTGTGTTTTAAATTATTGTAACATAATTAGTGCGTACAAAAAAAAAATTACCCAATTATAACCAATATCCGAGTTTAAATTAGTATGTATATTATTATATTGTTATATGTTTATTTAATAAATAAATTACGAATTTAATAAATGTGTCAAACCACAAAGTAGGTTCGTTTTACGAAAACGTGGATCCCTAAAGTAATGATATTTTTAAAGAATTTCTACCTTCTGTTTAATTCACACCAAGAATGTGATTAATATTGAAGAATTAACCTAACCTAACCTAACCTAACCTAACCTAACCTAACCCAACCCGACAATAAGTATACATTTATGAAAATATGTCATTTAATTCGTATATTAAAGATTAATAAAAAAATAAAAACAATTATAAAAAAAAAGATTAAAATAATGGTCAAATAGTTTTTCAATCAAACAACAAATAGGTTAATAGGTATCTAGAATGCTAACACAACACGATCAGGTGTGGTTGAAAAATCAAAGCATGCTTATTCAAATCCTATAATAAACTCTATAATACATTTCAGACAATCATATCCGTAAATTGCTGAAATGCACACGTAAATTGCTTAGCTAGGCTAGCCGGTTAGTGCTTATCTATAGAAAAAGTAAAAATAAAATTCACGCATCGGTGCACAAATTCGTCCACAACCCGCAACACTTAAATAACTAAAAGTGTAAAAAATAAATTCTTACGCTTTTTAATGTCATTTTATAAATATTCTCCGGTGATAAAAATTACAAATATTTCAAATAAATACCAACTCTTCTTGTGCCACCAATCTTCTATTAAATATAACATCAATGGAAAAGGGGGATAAAATACCATCTGTTCAAATATCAACTCTGTGCTTAAATTTTCTAATAAAACTCTGTTCATCTGAAGCGACCTGCCAGGGAAGCATGTTTTTCTGTATCTGTTTGTACATAATTAGATAAAGAATACTAAGTAATATTTGTACCTGTATTTGAGGTGATTTTTCACAAAAATGGCGCTAAACAAATCATCCAATTATTATTATTATTATTATTGATATTCAATAATAATTTTTTTAATATTTTTTAAATAAAATAAAAAAACTTCTTAAAAAAGGGCTAATAGATTTGCACACTTATGTGCGCAGGCGGCTTAAAGAGGAACTAACTATTGAATTAAGTTTTTTTGCACAAGTAGCCTCAATCTATGTTTACAGTAGCTAGGCCCACAGCTACACGGAATATATTGTACATCTGAGAGTTTATTTTAAACAGCTGCTTTCCAACTATCCTCTTCCCCTACCCATTCCCTTAAGCCTCACAACACACCCGAATTACTGATGCCACGGTCTCACTGGTTCCGAACAGTTCGGACTCTTGTACGGTATTCACAAAAGCGCCAACCAAACGATCAAAACATTATCCTGTCGTCCAAGCTTTCTCACATGACGTGTAAATAGTTTTATTTTTTAAATGTCGTATCAAGTCAATTTAAAGATTTTTCTTTTAAAAGTGCTTTCATTCCTAATATCACGATGTCTATTTACGGAATACGCTAAAGAAATCACTTCCAACCGCATATTACTTAGCTTGTATAAAATTCAAATAAAAAACAATTATTCGAATCTCGGGGATCTCAAAGGCCGCGTAATTCGCAATATAGCATTATCTAATTCATTGTCTGGGGAGGTCGTTCATCCTCAACCCCTACGCGGCTCATAGAATACAATATACTCGAGTGGCGAGCCAGGAGATGCAAGAAACCTCAAGGAAGCTGACTACGTCACTTTTCAATTCTGCCACAATAATAATTATAAATATCTTTCAACAATATTTTAATGAAGACATAACTACTTTAAAAAGATAACGTAACACTGACGTCAGAATAAATAGGTTTGCACTAAGTACTATTTCGAAGGCTGGAGGCCAAAGTCAACTGACATCCATTTTGGCACCAGCCTAGTTCACTGCCGTCCACGTTGTTTTGCGTGATTTCGGCTGCCGTAATCAATTATAAAACATGTATGAAAGTGGTCACACTGATTACTGTTCGGTTTTTGTAAACAAGTCGAAACTTTTTACTTATTTGCTAGTGTACTTAAATTGGTGGCACGCCTGCTCACCCCGCTTATTTTGGTTTCTTCCCTTTGGGTGTTAGGGTAGCTCTATGTATTATTTGCTCTGTGTAACGTGTTGAAATTTTTTTATATTAAACCTAAGGCTTAATATAAAAACAAGATCACGTCATATATTATTTTACTTTCGTAATAAGCAATGAAACAATAAACATCATTTACAACCTAACCTCTATTTATACACCTAAAATATATCCTAAAATCGAACATCCATATAACGCCTATGTTATTGTATTAATTTTATTTCAATTGTTCCTTTCTTTCTCCACTTTTATTATTATTTACATATTAGGATAAAACTTACTTTATTATTTTTTTTTTAATCCTCTGTGAGACGGACATCGTGTGTTATGTTTTATAAAAATAAATAAGTAAAATAAAAATATCCCATTTAAATCCTTCTTTTAACAAAGTGCTGGGATCGCCGATAGGGCTGATCTTGAAGAGAATATTTTTATGAGAGTTTTTAGGTGCTTGGCTATCAATTATACGTTCAATCTAGATTCAAAACCGAATGGAGACGTCCAAAACCGGCCTACATGCAAATAAATAAATAATCTAACAAAGCAGTCACTTTGTGGCTTGACATGCTTAAATGAAACAAAGTTCTGTCTTTAAAACCTTTTTATTGACTTTATGACATATGTCGACTGGTTTCGGTTAATTTTAATCTTAACCTTCCTCAGGACCGTAATCATGTAAACTAACGTAGAATACAGAGATATATTAGGATAAAGAAAGTAAAGGGGAGAAAGAGACAGCATATCACAGTAGGACAGAGCATCGAAGAGGGGGCGGTACATGGATAGGTAGAAGGTTAGGAGGGGTAGGGGTAGGGTTAGGGTAGGGGCTGCATGGGAAGAAATGGAACAGCTTTAAAATTGGACTTTGGGTTGAATCTAATTATTTATTTCGATATTATTTTAAATAAGTATAAACGAAATAACCTTAAATATATCACTAAAACGCACATATAAGGATAATTATATGATTTTAAATTAAAAAACTCTAGTCCGCTTCAGTGCAGGACCCCTCCAGTGAGAAAGACTAAGAAAACGCAGTGAAAAAACAAATAGTTTACAAGATAGTAAGTATACCATTTTGTATTTTAAATAGTTTTGTATTTCTGTATATAGTCGCTAATAAAATAATACGTAATTAAAAATAAGTAACAAAAAATAAATCTAAACAAATATCTGTCGAAAACCTTATTTGAGAGAGTAGATAATTAACTTGAAATGAAACTTTTCCGCTTTCCATCATTGAATTTTCTTTGTGCTTTTAAGCTTTCGGCAACCCGAGACATTAAATAAGTAAATACATTTATTTGTTTTACCGTAGTGGATAACTTAATTACGGTTATACAATTAGGTATTTCCTAGCTTTACGAATCATCGTTTTGATAACATTTTAGGTATGGACAGGAAAAGAAGTATGACAAACGTTATAATATTTTTTCCTCTTACCTGCTTTCATTCTTCAGTATCATCCTCCGCATAAAATAATCCAAATAGCGAGAGTACAAACAGGCACAAATAATAAAGAAACGGAATAATAAACACAATGATCCCGACCCAGTGCCGCCGTCGGAAGGAAGACCGCCCCCGGGCGCCGGGCTCTGGGGGCGTTGTTCCGCGGGCGGTGCGGGCCGCGGGCGGTAAATTACACTCAACACAAAAGATAAACGACACCTGTGGTACATGTTCCGTGTTCCGTGAAAGGGAGAGCTATGTGGATGATTTTTTTTTCTTTCGGTGCATTCAAATTTTATTTGGATCTTTATCTGTTTTTTGGTACGCTCCTGGTATTATGATTTGGCGGGTAATTTTATTTGTGAACTTCGCATAACATATTATTTTTGGATGTAAATATTTCATAAAGATTCCTGGTCGGCGAAATGGAATACTGGCGTACGGGTCTGTTAAACTAAGGTAGTGCGTCATTTATGCATCATGTTCTTAAATTTTATAATTTTCTTAAAGTAAAAGTTCTCCAGAAAACTCGAGTGAAACTTGAAAACACCGCCAAACACCGCGAACACTGCTTATGAATCTTGCGCTTGAAATTAGAACTAACGCGGAACGCCAACGGATTTTGAATTTTCCTGATTAAATTGAAGGTGGTTCAAATTCTCGCCGCTAGATGGAACCTGGTGTGTTTCATTTCTTCGATAAAAAGTTTTCAGTAGTTTCCGGAGATTTTTTGTTATGGTTTATGGTGAAAAAAAATTATTCAATTTCTTTAAAACCCCGTGTGTCATTTTGCATACTCTTGCCATATTATCCTTGAGTAAAAATTACCGTACAAGATACGTAGACACCCACTCGTTTGTAAGGCGAACAAATAAAATATTACATATTCGTAAAAAGCATTTACTTTGTGGCTTCACTTTAATATTACGATCGACCGGTTTCAGAAGTAACCTTCCTTCGCCGGGACAATATTAAAACTAACATGAGACATAAAATAATGATGAAGGGCGACCAAAGGGGAGGAGTAATTGTTGTTTTTTCGGTAGGAACAGAGCGGTTTACTGGAAAAATATCTAGAATATGACTAAAAGAAAAATATCTAGAATATGACTAAAAGAAAAATATCTAGAATATGACTAAAAGAAAAATATCTAGAGTATGACTAAAAGAAAAATATCTAGAATATGACTAAAAGAAAAATATCTAGAATATGACTAAAAGAAAAATATCTAGAATATGACTAAAAGAAAAATATCTAGAATATGACTAAAAGAAAAATTTTCTTGTATATTCGATATACTAGAATTCCTATTTAGGATTTTTTTAATTTCAAATGAATCTAAATTATCTAATTTGTTGACTTTACTATTACGACGAAGAAATCTAACCCATGTAATATTTCTTAACAAAGATTCCCCCTTTGTCGCCTCCCACTCCAACACCTAAATATTGATGTATGTCTGTCATTATTTCGTATATTATTTTAGTTTTAATATTGTCCTGAAGAAGGAAGGGTACTTCCAAAACCGGGCGATTAACATATCTATTAAATTGAAACGGTATAAAAAATACATTTGTTTTATTTATAAATTCAATATTATGTGAATTTGTTCGCCCGATCGAAAAAAACTGTTCTCGTATATACGAGTATTTTATTATTTTTTAGCAGAGATAACGCTCGTTTATAAGATCCTTACTAACAATCTTATGAAACCCTATGTTTACAAAATATGCGTAAATGTTTATAATTTTGTTTTTCGAAATTGACACCCGAAAAATTATTTGATTTATTGGCAAGTGTATTTACGGAAAAGGGAAAGTATGAACCATTCCATTCCCGAGAATCTCATAAACGTGCGTTGACTTTACGTATATTTTTTATTTCAGAAAAAATATCATATATCTAGTGTTATTTTTTGTTTGTTTTAAAGTTGGTGCTTATTACTTTTAGCATAAAACAAAAATCTGTATCACTTAACCCTTACAACTCCTTTGTCGGGTGTCAGCCGACATCACTATTTGTACGCTATAACTCAGTTGTCGACTGACGGCCGACAAGATAAGACGTACCCTCGCAGTGTATTTTCGCGCGCAAAACTTGACACGTGACCTTGTTTCTTGTGATTATTCGATATAAAAGCATTTAACTTCACTTTTATTAAGATTTGGACTGTTTACTGTTTTTATTTTACTATAAAATAACCTTTTCGTAATAGCCTATCAATAAATTAATATTTTGACATTATTTAAATAAGTGTTGGCTGACAACAAATATTAAAAAAATAATGGAGTGGTAAGGGTTAAGAAAGTATGTACCCATATGGAAATCACTTTAAAGAGAAGTTTCAATGTATGTGTGCACACCTATAGTATCACGAGCAAGCGTCAACCTGGTTCCGAACTAGTTTGGAACGATAAAATTTTAATACCAGGTGCGTAGTGACGTTTGTCATAATCTTCCAATATTGTTGTTGTAATTTTATTAAGTCGAGGTTTTTAAGTTTCTCTCGGTAAAATTACTTTGTGATTTTTAAATCTGGTCGTGATAAACCATTGACCAGCCAAACAAAGGAAATTTTATATAATCTTTATAGATTCTTTAAATCTGAAAAAAAATGTATATGAATACAGTTTCTACACCAGCACAGCTTGTTACCAGATCAACTGACAATTCTATGGGATATTTTCTGAGAAGAGTGTCAGAAAATAAATGTTTTCTGGAAGAGTATAAAACATAAAAACAAAATTAATTTAAAAAAAACTGTAATTTCTATACTTGACATAATTATTTTTTTAGTATTCTGTATAATCCCGATGAGGAAAGCTTCGCTTTCGAAATATGTTGATATATATATTAATAAAGTGGTGATTACAAAGTAATTTTTAATTAATTTATTAAAACTATAAATTGTTAAATAAAATAAAAATGAAATGTATAGTTATCGTAACGTCAAGTGTTAAAAGGGTTAATATTAATTATTTTTTGATCCATTCAGTGCACCACTACTCAAGCAAGATTTCTTTATTCTGATTTACCTGAAGTCTATACAAGTATTTACATCCACTCTGCGGCCGTCTCTCTGGCCAATGCATTACCCACGTTTCCACGTACTTTATTGAGTAATTTACGATCCCGCGAATAAAAGTGAGTGAGCACCGATTTGATTTGAATATGGAACGAGGAGCCATGGCCACTGGCGTTTCCCACATCTTTTGTGAATTTTAATTCGTCTTCCCATCGGGAAATAGAGAAAGGACAATCTGAAAACACTTATTATGGAAATGAAAATTGTTTGACGGAATATTAGCAAATTTGAATAATTTGGGGCCGGGGTCCCGAAATGAATCACGCTCGAGTGTTTCGCCAGCGCTCGTGGCTTCTTCTTCGTGGGGCTGTTAATTAAAACATGCCAATTTTAAATCGGAAAAACCTTTTCATATGTACGTCAGACATATTAAGACCTTGTCATCGTATGTAATACTGATAATGGGTGTGTACTATGTTTACTACAAAGATGATAATATTTTACGAAATTATTGGTCTTTTAAAGTGATCAGCGTCACGTTTTGTGGAATCGTTTAAGCTGTCGATTATATTGTGTCATCTTGATATATCAGCCGTTCGAAAACGAGGCGGTACTTGACACTTGGAAATATTAGATAAGAATTAATTATTAATCAATTTTTGTAATTTAATTAAAATCAAATTTAATAATGTTATTAAGTTGTCACAATAATAAAAACTAAAAATACTCCCTGAATTTAATAATAAAATATTTAAGAGCCAGTGAGATTATTGAACATTATTGAGCCAGTGAGATTATGGCATCCCCAATTGAGGCATGTTGTGAGGCTGAAGGTATTAAAGAGGAGAAGGAGATGGGGAAGAAGGAAGGTGGGAAAGTATCTGGCTATTCGGATCTTGTCACCAAACACGGGTAAAGCCATTTCAAGCAACGTTTCGTTCAACCTATTTTGTTGGTAATTTTGGACCAAAACTATTTCCGTTTACATAATATTATATGACATGATTTTCAACAATTCTTTTTTAATGAATTCTTCCCGGGGTTATTTATTACAAGAGAAAAAATCGCGAGTTGTCATTAGTTGGAAAAATATTTAATGGGACAATATTTAATTAAAATTAAACATCAGGAAAATCGTAATATAAAATGTAAGTATATCTAAAGTCATTGTGTTTAAAAGAGAGAGTACTAAAACAGTCTGAAATATAGTATTGAAAGATAAATATTTGGAACAGATCGATGAGTTTGTGTATTTGGGAAGTATGTTTAGAGATGGAAAGACTGATATATAAGGGATATTGAAACAAGGGTTAATGCAAGAAACTCCATTAAAGTGGGACTGAACGCAGTTAATAATAATAATACTTGGATGACTTGTATAGCGCCGTTTTTGTGACAAATCACCTACAGAGCGCTGTAAAGAGTTGATGCTAACAAAAATGTGTCTAAAGAAGCGAAGCCAGCTGTTCACAGTGGAGTGCTGATACCAACCCTGATGTATGGCAGTGACGCAGAAGATGGATGAAAGCAGACTGAATGCTATAGAAATGAGACCTATGAGGGGAATGCGTGGTAAAACCAGGTATGTGAAAAATGTTGAGATTTTTAAAAAATGCGTTGAGTAATATTAAGAAAGGGACCCTTAGATGGTTTGGGCTTGTAGAGCGAATGAATGAAGAAAGAAGTATAAGAAGAAGATATGATGCGAATATGAATGAAAGAAGAAATCGAGGACGCCCGTTCTTTTTAAGGATAAGGACAATGTCCTATCCTTAAAAAGAACCAGAATCGGACCCCTAATCCTGAAATAATTTTCGCTTAGCAGAATGCTTTATCCTCAATTAAACTGCTGTACACTTTTTCTTTTGTACTTGATATCCTTCAGTTAAATATTGTATAATTCAATATTGTGAATATAAATAAATGTGTGATACCTCGCAACAAGCTCAGCCTAGTGAGATGATTTATACCAAACCTTTGTATTTCACATATAATAATACAAAATAATTATCTGGAATGTTAACAATTACTATTTACCTTTTTTCTCATCTATTATTATTATTAAACTATTATTCTACATTAATTAGTATACCATACTCAAATTATCTTGTGTACACAATTGATTTTTTTGTACTATTCTTCAGATCTCTTTATACTTAATTATTATATTTTTTTCTACATATGTTATATTATATTACCATGCTATATCAATACTAGTTTTTTTTCCTTCTATTTTTGTATAGTGTAGCGGAGGGCGAAGCGGCTCGGTTTACTGATCCGGATCACTAAATCAGCTCTCTGTAAAGACAATCCAAATGAAAATTGGACGAAAAAAGTATCCTGTAAAAGCGTATTAAGGACGTCTTTAGGAGGTCCAAGGGAGCGAGGGAGAGGGCATGGTGCGGGGGGACGCGAACCGTCGTTCAAACGAGCCGGATCACCGAACCGGTACACTACAAACAGCTGATATAGTGATCCGGCTCACTAAACCAAGCCGCTTCGCCCACCACTAGAATAATGCCACTTAATATGAACTAATCTTTTCAATTTGACAGTCAAATACGGGATTTGTTCCTAGTTTGGTAAGTCAAAGTTTTCTTACATTTTGTTGAGTGTTTCAAATAAATAAATATTATTATTAGATATTTATGTTTGTGTGTATTTTCTTACACTTACCGTAAAACTTACTAAACACTATCTAATCATGTATTTTGTTTGGTTTATAATAATGAAGAAAAGAAACTTTAAAAAATAAAAACATTTCTTTACACATTATTGCTCTATTTGATTAAACTCGTATTTTTTTTCTGAAAAATAGATAAGATCCAAAATCGTTTATTTTTTTCATCTGAAAATTTGGAGTTTTATTGAAGTTTAGTAGCTTTGCTATGAGAACGTTCGAGAAAGTAGAAAAGTTAAATTCCAATAACTAAACACCACCAAAATATAATTATTGTAATACTTAATGTTAATATTGTAGACCGGTCAGTGGCCGAGTCAATAATAATAATAATAATAATTGGATTTTGATTGCTTCTACCGCGCTGTTTTCGTGGGAAAATCACCTTAAGTTGGATCACGTCTGGATCCCACCCAAGCGTCGTGAGTTCGATTTATCGGCTGTCAAATTAAGTCCTTCATCACAACACAAGCAACATTTTCCGCTCAGAGTGATGATAGTAAGAGAATTTCAAATATTGTCTTTCTTAAAAAAAAAAAAAAAAAACAATTCATTAAAAAATTACAAGCTTTAAGTTCTGTAATCGTTTTTGTCAATATTATTGAACTATTTATAAAATCATTAAAAAATACAAAGTCTTGTTTTGTTTATCGAAGAAAGCGATCACTTGGTGGCTTGACATTATAATTTAAAGGGAATTTTTGTTTTTGTATTAAGCCACTTTATTTTAATTATATTTATGCATTATCGACCGGTTTCGGTTGAACTCAATCTTCATCAGGAACTTACACATGTAAACTAAATTAGCAGAGATATATATAATAATGAAAACAGTGAAATTGGGGGAAAGAGACAACACAGCACCAGAGTGCGAGCGGTGGACGGGCGGTAGAGGGGTAGGGGAAGAAAGGAAATGTCATTAAAATCGGACACCATTTTTTTGTTAAGATTTGTGTATTTCCAAGTTCCACAGTTTACGATAGACATTACATTGAAACATGAAAACAGTTGTCCAGACAGAAAAAGCTGTTCAAATTTAATCACGCCATAGCTCACCATTTGAGAGCTTCGGTACCTACTTCAGAAACAAATGAAAAAAATTTTAAACTTCAAGTTTTCTCCCCACGAAACATGATTAACGGTCTCCGTGGTTGAGTGGTTACGATGCTCGTCTACGAATCTGGAGGTTTCGAGTTCAAATCTCTGCGTGCGCAAGTAAATTTTATTTATTTGATTTATGTTTTTTCACAATTTATTCATTTAAAATAATATATAGTATACTTGAGGCACGTTCCAGAGTAGTAGATACTATCAGTATCGCCCTGGTGAAAGACCACAAATTCAGAATAGAACCGTTGCTTGAAATGGCTTTAGCCTCGCAAAATACTCTAAATGGGGATTCCATGGTCTCACTGGTTCCAGACGGTTGGGAGCGGTTGGGACTCTTGAGCGCTACTAACATAAAAAAGTGGAATGTATAAAGAGAGCATTTTAATCTAAAATTATATATAAATCTTCACTTTTCAAAGTTGATGCGGTCTAGGGATTGGGCAATATTTACCTTTATACGAGTACGCTCCACGGCACGAACCATTCCAGCTTGTAATTCTCCGGCCACTGGGACATGCCGCCTTCCGTGTTTGTGCCGGGCGTGCCGCTTTCCGTGTGTGTGCCGGGCGTGCCGCCTTCCGTGTGTGTGCCCGGAGCGAGCAACTCGGACCCGTGATGTGAATTGTACGGTCATACTCGTTGCCAAAACTTTTTTACAGGTCATAAGCGATGCTGTCTCGGCTCAGGTTTTAGGGTCGAGAGCGCGACACTTGAGAGACACTTAATTACATTTTTAACTAGCTGATGTGTACCCGGCCTTGCTCGGGTTTATATAAATTTATGATGTTGTGAATTCATGCTCGTCATTTTTTTTAAAAGAAAGACAAATATTCCCTGGTTACGAATAACCTGACATTATTTGAAAATCTTCTACTACCATCACAGTAAACGGAAGATGTTGCTTGTGTCGTAATGGAGGACTTAGCCAGCCAAGGAATTGAAGTCACAACGCCTGGGTGAGTCCTAAACGCGATGCCAACTCATCCACCGACCGGTCAATTGGGGTGTCATTAGGGTGCCATAATTGATTTGACAGCGAAAGTAACTATCTCTAAACAAAGAAACTATTTGAAAATTTTATTTCGTTCCAAGCGTTTATTTTTTTAAAACATGTCTAAATAATAGAGTTCTTATGTATGTACCTACTTGTGTTTTACATTTTGAAAATACTCTACCCAAAAAAAAACTTCTTCTTTTGAATATGCAATCTGTGTCTAACCAGAGTGTTATATCTATGGGCTAACCTAAATGAAATCTCATACTAGTTTTAAAACGTTATAGCAACAGTTTTACATATTGGATTTCATTCAAACTACTTTCTAAACCTCCCGGCACAAATAATAATAAACTGTGCTATTTTAAGCGAAACCGGTCGAGTGATTTTCGAGAACATCGAGGACAAAGAAACAAACAAACTTTCATTGATTTTTATATGTGTAGGAGTATATCGATGATCATGAAAATTCGTGATACAAAAAAACGCACACACTTTTAACACGAAATGCTTTCAAATCACTACCGTGAGAATGAATAGTCTTGCCCTAAGCATAACTTCGATGGCTGGAGGCAAAGGTTACGTGACACCCGTTTTGACACCAGCTTTGTTTCGCGTGATTTCGGCTGCGGTAAGCAAATTATAATACATTTGTGAAAGGGTGAAACTAAATACTCTAACAAGCCTTTACTTGTTTGCTGTTTTACTTATATTGGCGACACGCCTATCTCCCCCCCCCCTCTCCTATTATTTTGGTTTCTTCTTTTTATGTTTCTTTCTTATTATGATCTTATTTTTTAGATTTCTTAACTTTTGTACATATTTTTTTTATTACTATTCCATGTATATTTTGTATGGAATGTGTGGGACTGCACTAACCTCCCCACATACCGGAATAAACACATTATTATTAATCATTGAAGAAAATAATATTAACAAACCTAAATGAAAGATGAAATCGGACAAAAGGACAGAAACTAAAAATATTTCAGTCGCATCTGGGACTCGAACCCAGGTCCTCTGCCTATCCGGGGCAACGCTCAACCGACTTAGCTAATGAGACAAGTTCAATTTGTGTCATATTCACCGATATCATATCTCAAATTCAAGGTTTGTGAATATTATTTTCCATTTTTTTTAATCTCATATTATTGGCAGCTATTTTTATGATGTTTACAAAGTTCTACCCGAACTCAATTGCAAACTTAAACAGTGTCTCTGTGACATTATTATTATTATTATTATTATTACTATTACTACAAGCTAGAAAAGGCGCATGTATTTAAATGAGAACCAAAATGTTTTTCAGGTGCGTCAATTTTTATTTTTTTTACGCACTTTTATGCATTTTTTTTCGTGTGGTAAAACCAAAAATATATATTATGGTATTTTTGTATATTTTTAAATTTTCTATTTAGCATTTCAATCATACATCGGCAAGAATTGCAGATTTGATTCCAGCAATTACACACATATAACTATTAATTCGTTGATTTCAACGGTTAGCAAAGCTTTCGTCCTTACAAATTAAAAATTATTTTAAATAATTGACAAAATATTTTCTAAAACTCTCAGTACATTTATTTTCATTTGTTCGCGTAGGTAGGTACTTGTATTATGAAATTGTCTCTGGTTATCATTTTACAACTACTCTATATCCATTTTTTAGTAATCTCTTATTAAAAAACACAGGTGTCGCGTTGCTGAAATACTATTAAAACATAAGTAATTGATAATCTCTGAAAATCCTTTGAGCATCCACATTCAGAATTTTTTCGTACATACTACAGACTTTCCTTGAAAACTTGGAGCTTTATTCATTTAAAAAATATATGTTATTTTTTAAGATAATCTCTATTCAGATGTATAGTTGAAAAGGTAATTATATGAGATTATCTCAATAGAAAAAAATCAGGAAGTGTGTTCTGAAAAATATAAATAACACGAGTTGTTCTGTTATTTGACATGTTATAGGGATGAAAAAATGTACAGCGTGTCTTTAAATGCTACTTAAGTCAATAGTCTTGTGAATTTTTGCTTTATTCTAAATATGTCGTATTTTATTAATTAGTTTTTAAACGATCGCTTACGCCCTAAGCGTGATTTATAGGAGCGCGCTCCCTCTCTCTTCCGTATTAACATATGTCTTTTTCAAACAATGTTCAGTTTCCGCTCGGAGGGTATTGCTGAGTCTTAAACAATCAAAACATAATTATCGTACTGACGGTCCATACAGACTGAGAAACTGTGAATGCCTCCTAGAAAAACGAACGATGAAAATAAAAGACTGAGTGGTTTCCGATGACCTACTTCTAAAAGAATTTTTTATGAGTTTTAACTCTTACGATTTTCTCGTCAGGCATATTTGAACCACTTTCTCCGAGATGCTTTCAATAGTTGCTACAAACAATAGACCTACCCCATCCCCTTCCCTTTTCTCCTACCCCATTCTCTTTACTATTCTTACTTGTCCTGGATGCTGGCTGTTGAATATTACAGTGTTCCCATTAAAATTAAATAAAAAATGAATACAAGTATAGGATTAATATTCAATTTTATTCGAAAAACCTACTGAAGCTTATAGACCTCATTTTTATATTTATAAACAGAAAATAAAAAGGTAATGGTCGCATCTGGGATTCAAACCCACGACCTCTCGGTCAATCCAGGATCAGCGCTCTACCTAGTAAGCCAATGCCACCTTATTGCTTTCCGTCAATTTTATCGATATCATATTTGAATGTAAGAACTATTAATATCATCTTTAATTAATTCCCATTCGTTTTAGGTGATGTCTTTCCGTATGACTGCAAGATCTACCCGAATTGAATTATCTGGGACATCTATTTTTTATCCGAGAGGGTAAGGCTCTCGACTACGAATCCGAAGGTCGCGACAAAAATTTATTTAATTAATTTGTGCTGTTTCACAATTAATTCATTAAAAAAAATAATATGTAGTATATTTGCGCACGTTCCAGGGTGGAAGATACTCTCAGTATCGCCCTGGTGTAAGACCACCATTCAGAATTGAAACGTTGCTTGAAATGGCCTTTAGCCTGTTTGGTGACCAGATCTGAATAGCCAGGTATTTACCCACCTTCCTCTTACCCTTCTCCTTCCCCTCCCTCAATACCTTCAGCCTCACAACATTCCCCAATTGGGGATGCAATAATCTCACTGGCTCCAGACGGTTGGGAGCAATTGGGACTCTTGTGGGATATTCGTATAATTTTTTTTTCATCTGTTTCATGTTTCATTTGAGATTTGTTAATATTATCTTCAATGATTAAATATTACAATAAAATTTATAAACTTCAATATGTTTCTCTAAAATAATTAAAAGTATGTAAAAAAATAAATTACCGTTTTTTGCAGGGATAATCGAATACCAAATTCCCCGTGTTTGAGAACGCCAGGTTGGGTGGGTGGCGGGCCGGCGGAGGGGCCGCTCTGTGCACGAGAGCCCCTTGACTTCTGACTTCTGTACTTTGTAAAGCAAACACATTACAGCATTTTTCTCACTTCATCCAGTGCAGCTCCGTGTCCGTGCACTGGCGGGGATCACCAGCCTCGCCCGCCTCTCCCGCCTCGCCCGCCTCGCCCGCCTCGCCCGCCTCGCCCGCCTCGCCCGCCTCGCCCGCCTCGCCCGCCTCGCCCGCCTCGCCCGCCTCTCCCGCCGCTGCATGCATCCAGAGTACACCGATATTACACGGATACGTTACCCATACATCCAACTGGAGTTTCATACGATTCACGATACAGGATGTATGATTATTAAATAAAGGACACCTTTTTAAACTGCACTTTTATTTTTGACAGTAATTGGGTTACTACCACCGTTAAAATATATTAAGTACTGAAAATCGTGTTGTTAATCTTGATATTACAACTCAGATAGGAAAATCCTAGAATAAACTCACTATCGATCAGTATCTCAATAATCAACATCTTTATAATGAAAACAATTGTAACCCAAGTGAATATAAAGTAATATTATGAATACATTCAAAAGCACCATATAAATCAAGTTTTATAAAATCCTGAAAAATATAATCTAAGTAAAATCATGGTTTGTTACCCCTGATACCCAAAATTGTATATAATCCATAGTTTAAGAATTCATTGTACCAGTCTGAAGATAGCCGTCACAGACTGAAACCGGTCGGTATCAAAATATGATTGGAATAGATTTTTAAATAGTGTATTTTATTTAATCATTATAATGGAATTCCACCATTTATTAATAGTTAAAAATGTGAAAGGATGTATGATTTTTTTTAATGAGTTTGCATTTTAATTTCCCTTAGATCTCCAATCAAGCCTAATCTTGGATTTACCCAGCCATCGAAAAAATACACAATACAATTGAATCGATTAAATAGTGACCAAAAGTTTTTACGCGCAATACTTACACATAAAGTGAACCCGAGACTTATAAAATTATATAAAAAAATTATTATATGTTTTGTCCTATTTTTTCAATGATTCAGTGATGTATTATTTATGTTCTGTTATTTTTCTATAGCTCTCACTGACGTCAGAATTACTAGATTTGCCCTAAGTATGATTTCGACGGCTGGATGCAATGGTCACGTGACACCCATTTTGGCATCAGTTTGGTTCACAGCCGTCCACGTTTGTTTCGCGTCATTTTGACTGTTGGTAAGCAAATTACAAAACATTTATAAAAAGGGTCAAACTAAATACTGTGACAAAATATTCGGTTTTTGTTAACAAGCCGAACCTTTTAACTTAGTTGCTGTTTTACTTAAATTTGGTACCACACCTAGCTCACAACCTGCCCTCTTATTCTGGCTTCTTCCCCTTGCGTGTTAGAGCATATCTATATATTATATTCTCTGTGGTAGCTCTTGTTTATTTTATGTCGTGTCCTGAGTAATTAGACAATGGTCCACCAAATTAAAGTAAAATAAAATAATTTCGATCGGGATCATCTTTTTTTTTATTTTGATTGGTAGCTATAATTTTAAAATCAATAATCTTTCAAGAATTGAATTTTGTCATAGTGCTTTTTGCATTATAAATTATGTCTCATGAACAAACTTATATATACTAATGTATGAAGCAATCACTTTGTCATTATTCATTATAATTAAATTAAACAATAAAACTTTGTTTTAACCACTTTTTCTTTCTAACGCCGACCGGCTTCGGAACAACCGTTCCATCATCCGAGCAAAATGTATACTAAACAATATTACAAAATTATGGCAGAGCATACACATTAGGTGTTAGAGTCATGTGGGGGTGGGTGCGTGAGTAGGGATTTGTAAAGAGTGGGGGAAGAGATACAGATTGAGGGAGAAGTGAAAGGAAACATATTTAAAATGGGACTGTAAGACAGATTTTTTTATTGTTAATAATAGATTCAGCATTATATAGGTTACCCGAAACTGGTTGGCGTTGAAAATAGTTTAGAACCCTTGGAAATGAATAAATCCCTTAATAATAATAAAAAAAATTACAAAGTAAGTCTTTTAAGCGCTTTAAGTAAGTCTGAAGTAGTATTATCGACACACCCTGTGTAATGCAGATATACGGAGAATCCAGAGATCTAGTTGACACTGCCATATTGACAAGACTATCCTTATATAAACCTCTTCTACTGAAACAAGTGCTTCTAAGTAATATTTTCGATACACTTCGTGAACAAATATACAGAAAATACAAAGACCTAGTAGTTGATACTGCCATATTGACAAGACTATCCTTCCCAAATATAAAATCTCTTCTACTGAAACAAGTCCTTCTAAGTAATATTTTCGATACACTCCGTGAACAAATATACAGAAAATACAAAGACCTAGTAGTTGATACTGCCATATTGACAAGACTATCCTTCCCAAATATAAAATCTCTTCTACTGAAACAAGTCCTTCTAAGTAATATTTTCGATACACCCCGTGAACAAATATACAGAAATACTAGTATTTGATACTGCCATATTGACAAGACTATCCTTCCCAAATATAAAATCTCTTCTACTGAAACAAGTCCTTCTAAGTAATATTTATCGGTACACCCTGTATAATACAGATATACGGCGAAAACAGGGCCCTGGGTAATACTGCACATTGAAGATCATCCCAGTCCGCGCTCGTTGTTAACTAGCACAATTATATTGATGCACGATGCACCAGTTTGCTCTATTAAGTAAAGATGCAAGCAGGATCATAAATCTCCAGGCTGTAAAATAATCCTCATTCGACATTATTCATTCCACGATGCATTCCGTGATACTATATTTTCTCTGTTCCGCTGCATGCAAGAGTAGGTACAACAAACTCATCCATACCTCCAATAAATCAATGTTCGTCATACCCTCGAAAAATGTGAATTTATTATGTCCAATTAACATTTAAAATGAAACAAAAATTGAGGGAGCTGCGATCGTTTAAAACATTTCAAATGACAATACAAAGGTGGCTCACAGGAAAATCAAAGTAAGTTTAAAAGAACACGATGGTCCAAATACATAATGTGCACATGTTTTGTATTACTTTAACCAAACAGTTTTAAGAAATTAATGTTACTTTAAGAGATTTTTAATTTTTTTCTATCAAACGCTTTGCAAGGAACATGGAAAGGCGATAAAATTTCTTACACGCAAGAAGAGGGTATTTACACTAGTTTTTTCTATCAAACGCTTTGCAAGGAACATGGAAAGGCGATAAAATTTCTTACACGCAACAACAGGGTATTTACACTAGTTTTTTCTATCAAACGCTTTGCAAGGAACATGGAAAGGCGATAAAATTTCTTACACGCAAGAAGAGGGTATTTACACTAGTTTTTTCTATCAAACGCTTTGCAAGGAACATGGAAAGGCGATAAAATTTCTTACACGCAACAACAGGGTATTTACACTAGTTTTTTCTATCAAAGGCTTTGCAAGGAACATGGAAAGGCGATAAAATTTCTTACATGCAAGAAGAGGGTATTTACACTAGTTTTTTGTTGTTGCTATTGTTGAAAATATTAAGAATATATTATTTTTTATGTCGGTTTAAAATGTGCCACTTTTTATTTACCGCCAAAACCACATGTTCGTTTTTGTTTGTGAATTTGGCGTTGTTGACGTCACTCCGACCACCGTCGGTGACAGCCATCTTACTTTAATGACGTTTTAGCCAATGCGAACCGTTTTAGAACGTTCGGTTTTAATTAGTTTTTAAAATCAGTAATTTATATATATAAAAAATCAATGTGAATTTATTTGTTTGTCCTCGATGTTCTCGAAAACGACTGGACTGGTTTCGCTGAAAATAGCACAGTTTGTTCTTATTAGTGCCGGAAAGGTTTAGAAAGTAGTTTGAATGAAATCCAATATGTAAAACTGTTGCTATAATGTTTTAAAATTAGTATGAAAAACATTTAACGCGCCATGTTTTATTTAGGTTAGCCCATAGATATAACACTTAGCCACAGATTGCATATTCAAAAGAAGAAGGTATTTTTGGGTAGAATATTTTCAAAAAGGAAAACACGAGTAAGTACCTACTTAAGAACTTTATGATTTAGATATATTTTGAAAATATATACGTTTGGAATGAAATAAAATATTCAAATGAATGTTTCTCTATTTGGAGATAGTTACTTTCGCTATCAAATCAAGTATGGCACCTAATGACAAACGAAAAATCCCTACCAAGGCCGTGTACATATCAGCTAGTTAATTTATAGATGAATTTTAAAAAATTACTTTTGTATTCACCACTTTATTAATATATATCGAAAGTGATGCTTTCTTCATCACGAATTTACCATATATTATACTAAAAAATTATAATGTCAAATATAGACACATGGTATAAATAGAACAGAATACTATGAGATGGACACATTATAAACATAAATCGCTGTCAAATCAATTATTGTACCCGAATTGTACCCGTAGCTAGTTAGAAATAAAAACATTTAAATTACGTATTTTTATTATGATGACCAGATTCAGAAATGCGAACGTTAAATCGTCCATACATTTTTAACGGTATCCATAGTTCGTGAGAATACCTATTTAGCACATGTGTGTCATATTTTAGCACCAAAATAAACATGTCGAAAGTAAGTAAAGTATAAGTATGATAAAGTGTAGACCGTTTGTTACACAAATCAAAGCTGCCTAATTAAACGCATGGATCGGGGGATTGATACGTCAACCGCCGCGGCATTCTCATCACGAGCGACCATCGATTTGCGTAGGAATTTTGAAAGATTGATTGCGCATTTTCTAATAACACATCTCTCCCAAGGGGCCGACATCGTGAGTGGGGAAATACGTCATACCCTAGAGACCCTAGAGACTGTAGACACAGAACCAGGTTCCGTGGACGAGCCATTATGTTAACGAGGATTCAGCCGCCACGATCTGGACTATCTGTCTTCCTCGTTGTGTTCCCAATAGCCTCGCCAATGAGCAGTGCCCACTTGTTCCCGATACCCGACTGCTTACCAGTACCACATGCCTCCGGTAACAGAGCCGCTAATGTCTTGATTGTCTTTTCAGATTTGACAAATGCGAAGAACGACGGGTGGTGCTTCTTTGGTTGCAAAACTTATTCACGCCATTAACTTGTGTAACTTTATATTATTGTGTATTGCAGTAATTCAATTAATTACTACTATTACCTTTTATATTGATTTCATCCAAAATCAAAAATAAACAAAATTTGTTATAAAATTCAAATTACAATTTTGATATAGGTGCAAAAGACAGTATAGTAGGTACATAGATAGAATAGATAGCATTCACGAAATACAACAACTAAATATTCAATTTGTCTCACGAACAAATTCAGCAATAACATCGTGTAAGTACCATTGCAAATAATTTGCAAACAGAGGCGACTATACAAAACACACCTCACATTCACTGATACTTATACTCATTAGACTTAGACGCATATCTCATTAATATTTGTTGGGGATGTATGCAACTGAATATGTTACTATTTAATTTCGTATGTTATATTTTGATTAATAACTAACTTATTTAATGTAAAATACCATCGATATTTGCTTTCGGACGTAAATGAAGTTACATATATATGAACATTCTCGGATTATGAATAACCTTACAATATTTGAAAATCTCCAACTACGATCACGCGAGCGAAATCAAGTTTTTTTTTAAATATTTTAAAAATTGAGACCAATAAACTAATCGCAACTGGACATTTCAAAAGTAAATTTTTTTTTTATAAGTATCTTAGAAATAAAATATCCTGTTCCAATTCTGGATATAGTAATTTCATATCAAACTTATATCTCCCAAACAGTTATTCTCACCAAACTTAAAACCAAAATTTATTTAAAATCTTTATAAGGTCGTTCAATCCTCGCCAGGCATTTCTTGCACACTCCTATAATTTATTATCCGAACAAGTAACTTGCCACGATATTTTATGATCTAGTTTCCAGTCTTATCACATATTGTTTGCAACGGCGACCATTATCATTACATAATGCAGTTCCCGGAGAGCAGGAGGGGTAAGGAGTACCCGCTAGCAATTATCCATCGCAATCGACTCCGATGTGCCCAATAATGTGACATGGACAGGGGGATCCCCGTCCCGGCGATTGCGGATCGCGGATCGCGGGTCGGACGTGAACCCGGGGTCGACGATTGCGCAAACAGTCGTGACCGCGCCGATCGAGCATTTTGATTACTAGAACGGCCATTTTTCGCTGGGTTCGTGCCGCGGCCGGGTGATTGACGTGCCCGCGCGCTCTCCGAGGGTTATTGGTTCTATTACCGCGTCGCTGTTTACTCCTATTGCCGATCCTGGTGCAGATTCCGCCCGACATTAAATGCAGCCCGTGGTGGGATGCACTTAATGGCCTCTAATAAAATAGAACGTGGTGCGTGATTGGTGCATCAACCGGCTTTAGTATATAGGAAAAGGGCCTCATAGATTCAAATGCCTATTGTTACGAAAATGAAAATTGCATGTTGTTTTCATCATATTTCAATTTACACTTAACAAATTCATCGCTAAAATAATTTTATTAAGTTACGCTTTATTTCCTTCTTCAAGTAACAGGTAAAATATTTTAGTTCCGTATCCTTGAAATCATGCAGTATGCAATCTGCGCAACTACATAAAACAACCCAACCACTTCGAATGGTAGGCTGCGTATAGTTTGGCAATAAAAAGTAGAGATTTAATAAATTTGAACTATTTTTTTTTTACTATGGCACCACCAAGCTACTCGATTTGTCTTTGAAATTTGTTCTACACATTCAAATTTTTTCACTTTCTACATCGAGAGTTCGTGTTAAGGAAACAATCCAAAACAACAAAACTCGGTTGTATTTAGTGCTTTTTTAAATTTATTATTTAGATACGTTAAATAGATTTATATTTATTTTGATTTAACATCTAATATAAATGGGTATTTTGATACATACATTTCAGAAATTTTAAAAAAAGTCATCTCCATTTGAAAAGTAACACTAATATCAGAAGATCGTTTGCTTAATGTAAAAAAATGTGCATTTGAACCAAAGCGTCTCTTTATACGTACTTTAATTTGCCTATGAGCCATCTCGGTGTTATCATTTAAACCATTTAAACGATCGCAGCGCTTTCAAATTTCGTCTACTTTTAAATGCCAGACTGTATACTATTCAAAATCATTATATTTATTTTAATATATGGGGTAGGTAGGAAGGTAGGTACTTAATATTACTGAACACACCACACACCAACAAGCATATTATTCTATTTATAAAAGCGAAATAGAATTTAATTGTTTATGAAGAAATTCGACACGTTTTTCGAGAGATTGAACAGAAAGTTTAGTGTCTAGGTGAAAAATGTGTTGTGGTACTAAAGATTGTTAACTTTTGAAGAATTGGGAAAACTCTGGCGACTCCAATGTACAACTCTTTTCAGCTTTACAATTTTTTTTAGATACATAAAAATATTGAATACAAAAAGATGAAAAATAGTCGACTGATTTGATTCGTCAGATATGAATACTCACCTGACATCTATCGGTTAAACGCGTAAGCTCAAAACATACTACGCGTTCACATTATTATAGACAACATATACATATTATTTTGTTTAATGTGGACTAGCAGTTTTTTTTTTAAATAAATCGTTCATTAGCATTAACTCACAATATTTATTTATGAGTTCTGAAAAGGTTGTGCCTAATAGACTTGTAATTACTCGGCAACAATTTCTGGCATTCCAAAAAAATGTCTTTATTCAAATGGTTTAAGACTTATTGTCCATAATGTATTATTTAGTAATGTATATAGCAAATTAAATGTACGTATTTAAAATATATATATACACATTAAAGCTTTGTAATATTTATCATTGAAACAATGATATGATTCAAAGAAATTGAAGTAGAAAAATGAACAGAAAAAATAAAGATTAGATTACGTTCTTCGATTCTTCGGTCCCGAGTTTGAGTCTCAGTAGCAACCGTAACTTTTTCTTTTCTGTATATTATTCTATATATTTGAATTTAATTATTATTGTTTCATTATTTTGAATAAAACATTCTTTAAAAAAATATTATCTAATTTATATCATGTAAAACAACATAATTTGACAAATTAATATCATGTCAAACAACATAATTTGACAAATTAATATCATGTCAAACAACATAATTTGACAAATTAATATCATGTCAAACAACATAATTTAACTAATTAATATCATGTCAAATAACATAATTTAGAACAGCATTTAAAGAACTGCCTGCTTGAAACATATAAATATATTTATATTGTTATAAAGCCAAAAAAACTTGTAGTCAGATACAGTGTTTAGTAAATTTTACCGCATAAGAAAATACATATAGAAGTCATAATTTTTTATATAATATTTTTTTAAGATTTCGTATAAATGCCTGTTCCAAGATGGTAGAATTTAAATGAATCCTAATATCCCTAATTATAAGGAGATGAGACTTAAAAAAAATGGGGAAAGGGGTGAAAAATATGGCGTGAAGTGTTGTTGTTATTTTGTAGAAGTTATGAGAAATGAGAGACATATCCAATATATCGGAATAACTTATTGAAGTCTATAGACCTCATTGTAATATTAGATCATTGATATTAACAAATTTCAAATAAAACATTTAACCGAAATAGACACAGAAAAATATAAAGGTATTAGTCGAATCTGGGAATCAAACCCGGGACCTCTGTCTTACCGGGACAACGTTCTACCACTGAACTAATGAAACCAGTTTATTTTATTAAGTAAATGAAATACACATTTTTATAAACCACGAATTTATTTTATTTTCACCAACCGGTTTCGCTTAACTCAAGCTTCATCAGGGTAAATATAATAACTAAATTCTAATACAGAGTTATCGGTTATATATAGGTACAAAATACAATAGAATGAAATAGATATATTATAAAAGAGAGACAAAACAAAATATTAGAGGAAGACAGCAATAGAAAAAACATTATGTGTAAGAGGGAGATATCCCTATTATATTTACACTCGTTTTTTATAACAACGTGTTTCATTTACTTAATACAATGTCAAACCACAAAGTGATTGCTTCTTATGAGAACAGTTCATTTCATATAATTTTTCTCAATATCATGCTTCAAATTTAAGACTCGTGACGATATTATCCTCAATTAATTCCCATATTATTGACTGCTACCTTTTTGTAAAACTGTAAAGTTTTACCCGAATATATTTACAATCTAGATAGTGTTTAGGATGTACTCGTACCTATCTGATTTTTATTCATATGGGACATCTATTTACTTGGTAAGACAGAGGTCATGGGTTCAATTCCCATATGAGATTAATAATTTTTTTTCTGTGTCTTTTTCGGTTTCATGTTTCATTTGATATTTGTTAATATTAATTCCTTCAATGACTAGAGAAATATATCTATCTTCTTCTTTTATATAAAGAAGAATGTTCCGGGCAGGCAGTGTGTTTTTGTTTTGTATACGAATATACAGTTTTATTCCTAGCTTGATGAAAATTTTCACACTTCACGTTCAAAATAAGAGGAAAAATACTGGGTAGGGGTAGAGAGTAGGAGTAGGAGTAGGAGTAGGGGTAGGCTTGGGGTTTATAAAACTTTACTCCAGACTATTAATAACTCCGGGCAACGCCGAATACTTGAGCTAGTAATCCATAAATGCGAAGAAACGGATTTAGGATATTTCGATAAAATGAATAACAAATAATTCAGTAAAACGGTAGATAGATAGTAAAAAGTCTTTGACCGTAACTTGCCAGTTCTCGTTTCATATTTAGCCGTTATCTACGATTATTACACGTCCTTGTAGAGTTATTCGGGACAAAGTCACATTATATCATCTGAAAGCTATAATTTCCTCTCTGACAATATTGGAACTACCAGAAACTTCTCTGGGATAGATTTGTACGTATCGTCCCACTGCCGACATAGCTGAAATTTTCCAATCGAACTTATACACGCCATAACATTTAAACAATGATCATCCCTTTGTTGGACTTGCGTGGTCCATCCATCTTCCCCTGTAAATTACTGCCACCTTTACCGGAAATATCTAAACTTCTTGGAGTTAGTTCTGAGGTATTAACCGGGCACCCCCTCCTGGCCAGTTTAGGGGTAGTTGGGGTGTATTTGGGCACCCCTCCCACCACCAACCTCCCGCTCATTTTCATTTGGTGCCCCCCTTCACCGCTCCCCTAAACAATTCAGCATCGGATGTCATTTGTCTTCGTCCTAGCTGACCTGTGGGCAATCATTTATGCCTCATCTTCCCATTCTTGAGGAGGCAGTGGGCTACCTTCACGCGGGGCAACTTGGCACTGTGGCAAAATCGTACTATTTCAATACCATAACCTAAAAAGTTTTTCTATTGCGCTATTTAAATTTATTTGATTTTTAATCTTGATTTTTTACAAAATCAGACAATAGTGACCTGCGTTCGTACCTCAAAAACCAACGTAACATTATAAATAAACATTATACCTGGCAATAATATCCGAGCGGAAACTGAACATTGTTTGAAAATGAGATTTGTTAATACGGAATAGAGAGGGAGCGCACTAATATAAATAATGCGATGGGCGTAAGTGATAATTTTTCAATATTTAATAAAAGACGAAGCGATCAAAAATCTCCAGACTACTGACTTAAGCAGCATCAGAAGAAACGCTATGAATTTTGTTAATTCCATATATTTTTTGAATAACAGAACCACGCGTGTTATTTATATTTATCGGAGCATTCTTTGCAATATTTTTCTGTCTAGGGACTTTCAAATAATTATATTTTTTAATTAGATATCTGAATAGAGATTATCCTAAAAAATAACATATATTTTTTCCAAGTGAATAAAAACTTTCAATGGAAGTTTGTAATATGTACATAGAAATTCTGAATGCGGTGGAGTACCCACGCTAAACGGGTGACTACTCAGAATGAAGTCTATGATATTTGATTACACGGGTAGCTTTGTCAAAATACTGACAGCATGCTACATTAGCGTCTCTAGCGGGCCGGGCTATAAATAGGATTCCAGAATGTATTGCTGTTATAATAAATATTTTATTTTATGATTTCTTCAAACGATTGGTTTTCACTTTGTGGTATCATTATTAATAAATGAATTAAATAATATTCTTTGTATTCATTACTTTATTAATATAAAGATATCTACATGTTTCTTTTGTATTACTCCTGATGAAGAAAGCATCGCTTTCGAAACATGCAGCCATATTTATATTAATAAAGTGGTAAATACAAATTTAAAAATTTATTTTATTTTCTTTGTAAACAATTTAGATATTACGCGAGCAGCGACGCTTTAAATATTAATGCAATCCTAATAGCCTCTTTTAAAAAATATTTATACATGAGCAAAAAATGATTGAAATTATATGTAGGTCACCTAATATTTCACAGAAAATATAATTTAATATGAAAATATATTTCACAGAAAATCTATTAAAATGTATGAAAAAACAATTCCTACAACTCGGGCCGCTAGATGGCGCTACTGTAGCATGTTGCCATCTCAATGTATGGTAAATGTCAAGAACTGGGCGTATTATTATATTTCTAGGGTACTTGATGCAATCTCGGTACTAGCGAGTATTGTCTCGATTGGAAAGTGGCGTAAAGCTACCTTAAGGGTTTAAGACGAATACCGTAAGTCACTATCTGTACAACCGCCTGCCAATACCTTATCGCGAAGGAAGGGTTGCGTGGTAGGTGGGAGGGAGGGGGCCGGACGTCTCGAGGCCTAAGCAAGACCGGGAGATGTTTCTAGAGCCTTCCCCCTATCCCCCCATCCGCCTTGCTTCCACCCCCTCTCAGCCCCTGCTGACCGGAAGGTCCGGGAATGTTTCTCTGTGTTGGGAGGTCCCGATAATATTTGTATGGCTTACACGCACATCTGACTAAAGTTTGTGGCCGGATGATTGTAGTGCAAAATCAAAATGGCTTATGTCTAGGACAATCGTAAATTTCTGGAATAAGAATAGAGCTATGTGTCGTAAATTTCTAGAATAAGAATAGAGCTATGTGTCGTAATTTACAAAATAAATATCCATTATAAGGTTTATTATTTGCTTTTTCATTATGTAATTACCTATATCTAATGCTAACCAAATTTAGAACATTCAGATATTTCTTAGGAAAAAAATATTTTCCTTTCATTTTTGTGTATGTTTTACCAAATACCTTAGATTCTGGAATATGACAATATATTTTATGGTAATTTATGACACTAGAACCAGCGTTGGCGGAAATGTAATTTTTTCGTACATTTTAATAGATGTTCTGTGAAATATACTCGTATTCTTAATAAATTACAGAAATCAATAATTCATCAAATAAATATTAGGTAACCTACACATGACCTTACTGCTTTTTTCCTCATAAATGAAAAAAATATGAATGGGACTATTAGGTTTGTACTAACAGTTATAAGGCTCACCGCTCGATGCTTGCGCTCGGTCTGGTGGCTTAGGAAGGGAATAAATTACTTATTTAATAAATTTCCTTTACTTTCTTATTTTTTTACTTCTTTAGGCTTATATTATTTATAATAATAATATTTATTTGAAACACATTTATTTTACAAAAATATTTAAGAAGGCTTTGAATGTCCAACTAGGAACAAATCCCGTTTGAGGACAGTCAAATTGATAAGGTTAGTTCATATACATATATATACGTATACATGAAATAATATAAAAGAATCCATGTGGTAAATTTAAAAAAAATTATTTTGTTTTTGTTTTTAAAGTATATTGCTTTTTTTAATTTATTGTAGAATAATAATGAATTACATACGAGATATAAAAGTTTAAAGTATAAAGTATAAAAGTTTAAAGTATGATATGCATTTTTAATTTAGTGTAGAGTATTAATGAATTACATATGAGATGTAAAAGTTTAAGTATAAAGTATAAAAGTTTAAAGTATGATATGCATTTTTTATTAACTTACTGTAGGGAATATCAATGTACATTTTAAAGCTTCATATTTCACGATGAAAGCAGTGAAGTGAAATTAAAATCTTTTCATCGACCTATAAATTACAAACGGGAACAACGTATACATTTCATGACGCCAGAGCTCACGGTTCCGGGATTTAGGTGCTTCGCATGTACAAATTTCTGACTTACAGTTATTATGCTATTCGTATGATTTGTTATAATTTAGAGTAAATGAATAGGTACGTATATTTTTGAGTGGTTATTATTTATTATTATTCAAAATTGTTTAATTTAACCCCTCCGCAACCTACAGTGAGGTCCCAACATTTCAACAATCCTATAAAGTGACCAACTTTAGTGACCTCAGACCTCACCTTATCCCCGCGCGAGCTGTGTGAGTATATGTATACGAATATCACGGCGGGAGTGTGCGCGTGGGGTGGGCGGATAGTGAGACATGGTTACGCCTACACGCACAATAGTGCGGGCAGCGGGCAGGCAAATTATTATTATTATGCCTCTGTGAGGAGCAGTCAGCACAAATTGTAATTGTGGACACGGGTTGTCAATATTACTTAACTCATTTGTAATCGTACTTACGTTAGGCGATACTTTATGAAATATTGTGAAACTCAATTAATAAATATTTTTCGAAGATGTGATTAACTAGCGGATAGGTAGGTACGAAACGGCTTCACCCGAACTTCATCACTCTTTTTCAAATTTTATGGTAGGTAATTTGAAAAGTTCGAAGCAGATGGCGCTAGTGTAGTTGGGGGTCATATCAGTCATCATTCTTTGTGTATTTTGACGGAAAATAATTGTAATTAAAATGCATCAATATTGTATTCTGCCTTTGTGGTCACATCTGGAAATAGGTTTCCAAGTTTACAAGAACACAATCCGCCCTTTAACGGGGAGAGGGACGTCGGAGAGTTATTATTTATTAATTCAAAATAATGATATTATTATTGTGCGATACGATAAACATTGTGTTTTTAAAGAGAAAAATATTTATTAGGTTTTTTTTAATTTGCATGGGCTTAGCATTTATCAAAATATAATCAAAAATATTACACATTTCTGACCGTTCTACGCATGTTTTAGAGAAATATTTAAAAAGTTAAATATCCTTAAAAAATGCTGTGAAGGTTTTTCTGTAACTTGTCGATAAGATAAATTTAAAAAATAAAGAATAGTGTGGTTTAATTTTTTTTTATCAAAACTACGTAACCTTAACGTTTGTTTTTTTTATTGTTATGCGGATTACAAATCTTTGGTTAAGTTTATTTATAAAAACGCAACAATAAAGGATAATACTTTTATTTTTATAAACAATAATTATTAGCCTGAAACACTCATCCAAATTGAAAAAACCTTTCCGAGCAAAGATAAATGTCGCCGACAGGACTCGAACCTGCACCCTTCTGATTGCCGGTCAGATACTCTACCATTGAGCTACGTCGGCTTATCGCAAACCCGCCAAGTTAATCAATATATACTAGTGTTTCATTCAATAATTACTGTTTTTATTATATTTCACCTGTAAACAACCAACTTTATTAGTATGAGAAAGGCTTGCGGCTTGATAAAGGCTAAATCCCTCAAATAGATGGCGTCGAAACAAATTATGTCTACATTTTATTGGTGAAAATTGCTTTGACTTGTCAAATATTTATTAATTGATAAACTAAAGTTCTTAAAAACTTAAGACAATATTTTTGTGCATAGCGCAAAGGGTAACAATTATTTTTATAAACAATAATTATTAGCCTGAAACACTCATCCAAATTGAAAAAAACATTTCCGAGGAAAGGATTTGGATGAGTGTTTCAGGCTAATAATTATTGTCATCATCCAAATTGAAAAAAACCTTTCCGAGGAAAGGATTTGGATGAGTGTTTCAGGCTAATAATTATTGTTTATAAAAATAATTGTTACCCTTTGAGCTATGCACAAAAACTTGTCTTAAAAACTTTAGTTTATCAATTAATTATGATAATACTTTTCTTCACTGTAAAAATCAAATTCGTATTTTAAATATTTTGTAAAACATACAATGGGACGGTCAGAAAAGGTAATAATTCTGATTAGATTTTGATAAATACTAAGCCTATATAAATTTATAAAATATTTAATAAATATTTTTCTATTTAAAAACATTATGTTTATCGTATGGCGTAATAATACTATCAATATTTTTAATTAATAAATAATAACTCTCCGATGTCCCTCTCGCCCTTAACTGTTCATCTCTTGGAAACCAATGTCCAGACGTTCTCGGGGATCATAACATTGAGGCATTTTAAGTAAAATTATTAATAAACTTCCATCACTGCATAGAGGAATAAATAAAGATTAACAGCTGGCTTGACCCTCAATAACACTAACGCCATCTGCTGATTTGAGCTGTCAAGATTACCTGTCAGTAAATAGTTTGGCGTTTTGTCTCTTCTAGGCGGTATTGTCTGAAAATTTGAAAATGTCGTTTTTAAATAGTTTGGATTTTTTTATACTAACTATACTTTCCTGAATTTGGCTGTCCAAACCGAATATTGATATTCATGAAAATAAATTAAAAGAGAATTTATAAGTATAGTAGGGGAGCGTAGCCGAGACGCAGCTGCGCGATCTCACTGAGAAGTAGTGAGAAGGAAACACGTAACAAGAACGAAAAGGAAACAAAAAATAAGAACTAGCAGAAAAACCCTATATGACCATAAACGATTTTATGAGAGAGGTGAAGAAGCTGTTTATGATCCTGGGTTGGCTGATACAATTAACATTTTTAATGCAGTTTTCTCAAAACTATGTTTAACAAATCGGCAACCACAATATCTCGATAACCTATCTGCCTATTCAGTTCAGATTTGATGTATACCTTCAATTAACTGTTTTTTAATCATATTGGCAGAATTGGGATGTTCCGGTTTTTTTAATAACTCGGATAAGGGTAGAAAGGGGAACAAAATGTTTAGAATATCGACATTATATGAAAAAAATACATTTATGGTTAAATCTGCTACCAACGATCAAAAAACTCATACAGATTAGGATTTTTTTTAGATATACACAACGTCCGGAAGACTGATTGCCATTAAGGAATGTTTTCTGCTCACTGTATTCAAGTATACGAAACCATATGAAAATGTATTCATGGTTTTTAAAGGTATAAATATGTGAACAAATTTTCACAGAAAAACTCAAATATTTTTAAAATGTTAAACCGAGAATAAAATGAATTTAAAGGCTCCATCGATCATCATGGAAATGACATTATTAACAGATAAAACTTAGGAAGTCTGTATAATTTTCATGACACCATAACTATTTAAACCAGCAAAGTACCGTTATACAGTTTTTTCTGCTTCATATATATATATATATATATATAGATTTTCTGGTTCAGAAAATGTTGTGTTCTTAGTAGGTAAGGTGCCCAGTTTTGTAAAGTTCTTTACCGATGTAATGAGGTGTATTTTTTTGTTACTCGCGGATGTCTAAAGAAAACTCGCAACTTTAGTATGAATCAGATGAATCAAAAATTTAAAAATGTATTTAGCAACCCACAAATTTTAGATATAAATTGATTTACCTTAATTTAAAAGCGCGTATTTATCAATAATATCTTAGACGGTTGTGATTTTCGTCAATTTGAACGTCTGACAGCACCCTCCCAGCCGAAATGTCGGGTTCCTCGGAAGGGTTGCGGATCCCTCGGCATCCACAAGACAATGGTCCCCCCTACTCCCTTCCCCATCAACCAGTTCCGCCCCCGCGCCACCGCACCCCCGGCTGACCGCCACCCACCAGAGACACCCCGGGCAGCTTATTTGACTATTAGATATGAAATAATTACGTCAGCGTATGAAACAATTACAATTGTGCCCACAGTCTTTGAGATAGAAGATCTGGATAGTTAGAAAGTCAAATTGAGTGGATAATCTGATTGATTGAAAGCTTCTTGATTTTTCAAGCTTCCTTAATGATAAAAATTGCTACTTTTCGTTTAAAAATACTTTTTTTTTTCTTACACTGCGAGTATAATATATGTCATGTTTAATACAGGTACAAACATATTCTAACAAAACACATTCAATATTTAATAACTTATTTTAGCTTGTTTTCGAGTCATTTGCGGTGGCCGTTAGTACCGTTTAGTATTAGTACCTTTTCTGTTAGGACTACGATTGAAAATTCGAATGTACCGTAAGTATCTTCGTGTAAAAATCGAGTTTCATAAAAAGAATTGACTTTAAAATAAAAATAGTTTTGTAATTTAGTAACTCAGTGATAGAAGATTATAAAATGAAACAAAATTAGTTTGTAGCACTTTGTGTACATCGCTATTTAAAGAAAGGGGAATAAAACAATTAAAAATACAGAGTTTTTGTATTTCAATATACCTGACATCACAATAAAAGTCACCTTACCGACTGTATCTACTTAATTTCAAAAAAATCTGTTTTATTAAGAATCAAACAAATTACTCTAAATCATAATGATTGTTCGAGATCCTTTGAATGAATAATCGTTCTGTCAATATGGGAAAGGCTCATTCCTTGACCCGCCGCAGCGCGCTATTGTCCGGACATTAATATATCCATTTTTTATGCCCCCTTTTCCTTTCAGGCTCCGTCAGACTACCTGCCATCTACGTCAGCACAAAACTAGAACAAGCATGAAAGCAAAAAAAAGATTTTTTATTGGAACGCGCGTATTTTTTAATTTTTTTTTATTTTATTAAAAAAGCGTACAATACATATCCATGCATTGTATTCCCAAAGGTTGAGAAACTTATTGCGGGATCACATGCAGAACCTGCAGTACAATTTTTAGAAGCAATATTTTTCAATACATAATTATCATTCGCAGTACATTAAGAACATTTACAATTTTACGTTTAAAGGGGATCGAAATGACAATCTAGTCTCCTTTAATGGAATCAATCTTCCCAACAAGCCCTCCATTGATATGCTTGGTCTAATCATGGTACGGGGGCTCCATCAAAGGCCGAGTAAAGTTAGCCTCTCAGAAGCTGGGCGTATTGTGCAGAGCCCACAGATACTTTAATAGTGCACAACTGCTGACCCTGTACAAATCGCAAGTGCGCCCTACTGTAGAATTTGGCAGCCACCTCTGGTCGGGAGTCCCAAAATATCTGGCAAAAACCCTTGACTCTGTGCAGAAACGGGCGGTCCGCTTGATAGATTCGCCTCTCTTAACAAACGGGTTGCAATCTTTGGAGCACAGACGTCAAGTGGGAATCCTGTCCTTGTTCTACGGGTATTTTAATGGAAGATTCTCCGAGGAACTAGCGTCATTGATCCCTTCAGCACCGGTGCATATTCGGGAAACACGCCAAACGCACGCCCAACATTTGCACACGGTTGACATTAGTCACATGAGAACGGGTCGCTTTCTTCGCTCGTTCTCGTGTTCAACAGCTCGGCTGTGGAATGATCTGCCTGCCTGTGTGTTTCCTCCATCCTATAACATGGGTCTCTTCAAGACCCAAGTTCACTCCTTTCTATCCTCTAAAAGACCCTCCACGCAGCATCCCTAGAGGGAAATTATTTCCCTTAGGGTCTCCTGTGTTACAAAGATACATATAACTGGTACATTACAATATAAGTGTACTCATTACAGAGACACTTAAAGACACACACCACTGTTAAATTATATAATTATACTTATTACAGAGACCCGTCACAGCATTAATCGTTAATATATTCTTTCAAATAATAAAGTGTAATCATCTTATTTCAGACCTTTCATAATGGCTTGCATTTTTAATGTCGTTAGGTAATTAATTGTATTATGTGTAAACTATATATTCTAAAGATTTTAGTCCCTGTGGTTTCTTATGTCGTGTTGGTGTCCGTTGTGATTGTAATTGAGGGTGGTGTTAATGTGTGCCAAGTGTTGAATTACATGCAATATGGTGTTTGTAATTCTACAGGTGTGAATGGTGTTAAACAGAAGTATTTGGGAGTTTCTGTAGATGTTTTCGACGTGTGTGTCCCATGGCAAACTAAAGATATTTCGTAGGGCTCTATTTTGAAAGGCTTGGATCGCTGAAATCATTATTTGATAGCAAATCCACGGATCCCGGAAAGATATATCAAACGGAATGGATCATAGCGTAATAGTAGGTATATATATATAACAGACAATGGGGAAATAAAATAATGATTTCGTTAGAATGCCTTGAGAATGAATGAAAGTAAAGCTTCCGATGCGATTCTGGGATTAGAACCCTTGACCTTTAGCTCCGGCCCGTTCGGCAATGCCTTTCAAGAGTTTATATTCGGCCGGGTTAGACACAATCATGATTCATTCCAACTAATAACTTTTTACAACTACACTTTGATATATACACCGACTGAATTGATTATATACACAATATTCATCGTTACTTTTTTTTGTAAATCAAATAATTCCCAAACGAAATAATTTTAAGTGATAGTGAGTCAATTAAATCGTTATTAATAGATCTTAATAAAATAACAGAAACTACTATCCGGCTTCACCCGAGTTAAAATAAACTTTTTATTATAAATTATGGCGAGCCACAAAGTTAATGCTTTTTACAAATATGAAAGATTTATTAGATCAATTTTATTCAACAAGTTTAAAATGTGGAATAAACACATTGATGTATTTTTAAAGATTAAAATGAATATTTCAAAGCTCTATAGCTCATGATGGAAATGATCTAACGACCTAAAACCACTGACCTATAAATTCCATGAAAATTTCAAAACGCCGGAGTTGACCGATCAACAGTTCTTGTTTAATTACTTAGGTCCACACGTAGCTCCAGCACCATAGTTAAGACACATTAGTGCAGTTTATAAAAAAAATATTGAAAAAATTAGAAGTGACCGCATTTGATAAATAAGACAAAATTTTATCAAAATATCTTTACGTTCTGATATCAGATTAGCACACACGTTTAACATGGGAAGCGAATTGAATTATTATCATTGTTATTCATATAAAATTTCAGTGCGTAATAAATCATCCCTTAGCGGAGCAACCCCTCGCCAGGGGAGGTGGGGGTACTGGGGGAGGTACAGTTTACCTAAGCTATCTGCGTACAGTGTACCTAACGGTTGGAAACTTGATTTATACCCTTCTTCAGTGTGGCATTAAATAAGACGTGAGGGATTCGTTAATCCTGCGTCCTCAGACCGGGTTCAAACTTGGTCAATATATCACGATATCTATATCGAATACACCCCCGTGTTTAGGTATACCTCTCTGTACTTTGTTCATTTTGGGGATTAGATATACAGACGCACAGATAAATCCTAGTTTACTTGCGTATGCGTAAGTAATATTACAGACATCTGCATATCTACGATTAGTATTATGTATAACTTATATCTAAGTTCAATTCTAGTACGATGCTCTGAACGGCGCTTTTCTGAAGGGCTGTTTTTTCACTGCATTTAAATCATTGGTCATCGCACACTACTGATCAAAACACTTTTTTACGTCTCCCTTCTTTCATAAATGACGCATGTAACAGAAAGATGGTTCCCAATAAAACTCTCAGCTGCAGAACCATTCGCTTTGTGCATGCCTAACCGCACTTTCACAAATCATCCGCATTGTATTATTTCATTGCTCTCCAGGAACCGAACCCGCAGCCTATCAACTCCAAGGCAAACGCGTGGGCCACTAAGTTATGAAGAATTTGTCTGAAAAGGAGTGGTACTATTGAGCGTCTCGCTATTGCGTGATTACAACAGCAATGTACAAACTGTTTTGTGAAAAGATAAAGTCAGTAAGGGTATTACTATATTTAAATTAAGTATAGCTGCTCTACGCACACCCGCTGGGGGTAGTTTAGTTTAGTTACGCTTGAGGCATGTAAATATTTTATTTCAAAATTCATGATAGGTTTCCAAGAATTCCAAGCAACGTAACGACGTAATGCAATGTCTCTTTGCTGTTTTTAACGTATCCAATCCGTTGCAAAATCGTGCTACAGCAATCAAGATGTACCCACAATCGTACTTCTCGGTACATATCTCACTCGACAAATAAAATATTAGCCAGCATTCCGCATACTTTCTTAACAACTCGGAGACGCAAATTTCGACACGAGCGCCGCAGAGCAACATTTGAAATTGAAATTCTGTCGCATTGTGCCCGCTGCCCACTCGTAAATAGCGATGAATTTTCAACAGATATATTCCGAAACAGTTCGGACACTTGTGACATTAGTTGACCCGTGGCCGGTGTTGGCCATCGCTATTATCTTCCCTACATAGTTATGAATAAGTATTGGCATTTCTCCGAAATCCCTTTTCTCGAAGCTTAGGCCCAACTCGAACCTCCCAAACTTAAAACAATATCCGAAACCAAAATATGAGAACTGCTCTCTCATTCGCATAGTCTCGATATCGCGCTTGCCGCTGGGAGTCGCCACTTTAGCTCTGTGCCGTCTTACGAGTATTTAAGGTCGCCGGGAAGATGAGAAGCGTGCCGGAGGTAAATTCAATATCACAAGAAACCCTTTGGTCCAGCGGAGGGTGGCTGGATCAGAAATGGGGGGAGATTACCGAGAATCGACCAAATTAGACGGAACAATTAGACGATATGAAATTCAATCGTTTTTCTTCAATATAATGCTTATTTCCTTGTAAATGAAGCCAGACCTCTCAACGTTATATACCGGTAGCTAAAAGACGAAAGTAGATACGAACACCCACCTGGTTGCTTTCCGGGATATTGTTCATAATATTGTTTTCTCCTTTAGTTTTCAGAGTAAAGCACGATTTAAATCGGCCGATTTACCGTTGCCAGGAATTTAAAATATCTTATCTTAGTGTGAAATCATATTATTGAGCAAAATCTTGTAATAATACTGCTGAATTAAAAAATAAAATCATTATGAGTAATTTATGAATATGAGACCTTTATTTCTTCTCCGGCAAATTGAACGGAGGTTTTGAGTAATTGGGTGAAATGCATTGGGCAATAAACACAAGGGTGCCATAAAACTAACCAGAAAACTATCATCATGTATGAATTTGGTTAGGCGAGAATTTGGTCAACACCGAGATGTCCGAAGGGCCGAGGGGTTTCCTCCTTGGATAACAAATGGTCGCTTTCTAAGTGTGGCAATGTTAGTTAATATCCACGACGTTTCCTATCCGTTTCGCCCTGGGATGTAGCAGAAGTACTTGAACCTACATTATATTATTTAGGATAGGAACAGTGACTTATATAAAAGGAACTGGGTGCGTGAGGGGTGTCGGTGGGTGGTAGGAGGGAGGTAGGGGTGCGGAGGAGTGCCAGGAGCACAGAAGGGAGAAGGGTGCGGAGTATCGGATTTCCGGTACTGTTATAATACCCGTTGGTCCGGCCGCTGTCCACGCCGGACCAACCGCTTTTGAAGGGTTTAAGGTTCGGATTCCTGTAATATTAAATATAGGTAGAGGTATAAACTACCTACAATAAGCGAATGACTTTTGGTAGAAGGTACCTGCCCATGAAATAGGTTACAGTACTACGCATAGTTTTGTCGTGATACCCCAAATGCGAACACCACCTTCTCCTTCCAGAAACCCGTTTTTAATCACTCTGTTCAAAAATAGGAAAATAATAATGAATAACGCTCTATTGAGGTATATTCACATCTACCGGCACCGTGCAGTATAGACACGTAAAGTAGCAGGCGCAACACAGAAGAGAGTGTTCAATTTAGTTGACCCATGAATATGTTCATAGATAATGTGAGCAACTAATTTTGCCATATATCCCGCTTTACGTATCTACGAGTACACTGCGCGATGCTGGTAGGTGTTAATCGATCTTAAAAGCTTCGAACGAAAAAAAATTTATTTATTAATTGATAAACTAGAGTTCTTAAAAACTTAAGACAAGATTTTTGTGCATAGCGCAAAGGGTAACAATTATTTTTATAAACAATAATTATTATTATTTTTATAAACAATAATTATTAATCTAAAACACTCATCCAAATTGAAAAAACCTTCCGAGCAAAGATAAATGTCGCCGGCAGGACTCGAACCCGCACCCTTCTAATATCCGGTCAGATGCTCTACCGTTGAGCTACGTCGGCTTATCGCAAACCCCGCCAAGTTAATCAATATATACTAGTGTTCCATTCAATAATTACTGTTTTTATTATATTTTCACCTGTAAACAACCAACTTTATTAATATGAGAGAGGCTTGTAACGGCTAAATCCCTCAAATAGATGGCGTCGAGACAAATTATGTCTACATTTTATTGGTGAAAATTGCTTTTGACTTGTCAAATATTTATTAATTGATAAACTAAAGTTCTTTAAAACTTAAGACAAGATTTTTGTGCATAGTGCAAATTGTGCATAATCCAAATTGAAAAAAACCTTTCCGAGCAAAGATAAATGTCGCCGACAGGACTCGAACCTGCACCCTTCTGATGTCCGGTCAGATGCTCTACCGTTGAGCTATGTCGGCTTATCGCAAACCCGCCAAGTTAATCTATATATACTAGTGTTTCATTCAATAATTACTGTTTTTTCTATATTTTCACCTGTAAACAACCAACTTTATTAGTATGAGAAAGGCTTGTAACGGCTAAATCCCTCAAATAGATGGCGTCGAGACAAATTATGTCTACATTTTATTGGTGAAAATTGCTTTGACTTGTCAAATATTTATTAATTGATAAACTAAAGTTCTTAAAAACTTAAGAACTTTAGTTTGTCAATAGGGAAATTTATTTATTAAAATCCATTTAATTTATTTATCCGGTA